>WBNM01022367.1:147752-194500 GCA_013399055.1 Ramphastos sulfuratus | reverse complement strand
GGGGGGGGAGTTGGAAAAAATACAGAGCTTCCTAGCTTTCAGAGTAAAAAACTTTAAGCTATGCTGTTTGCTGTTGTTAGGTGTTGATTTTGATGTAAACTTTGAAGACTGATGTTGAGTATAAGACTTATAAAGTAGCTAGTGGTGACAAAGTAGTTGTGTGCCTCTTGTAGAAAATGTATTATGAGCAATTATGCAAGTCTGTAGACAACTACTTGAAAAATTTTCTGAAATACCAGTTATAAAGTACAATGGGACACAAGACCTTGCAATGGAGACATCTCGTTACTTGATTTGACTTGACATTTTCTGGATCTGGGCTAAGGTTTGGATACTACATGACACATGTTTTTATTCAACATGACCTTTCATGTTCCTTTTTTCCTTTTTGGGCACCAACCTGTTTTTGACTCCAAGTGTGTCCAAAGCCTCTATACTACGAAGTGTTGTGAAAACTATGGGTATTCATGATGAAGTCTACTGATTGCTACTCATGGCTTCACCAACTTAATGTTAACAGTTGTTTTTGTGGTAGTATAATTTCATTTCTCCAACAACGTTTTTTTGGGAACAGAACAGAAAAGATTGTTCTATGTTAAGTATAGTCATAGTGCTAAGCCCTGGTGCTTATAGGTTCAGACTTTTTGGCTACTGAAAGCAATTTGATTGAAAGATTTAAAAAAAAAAAAAAAATCTTGTTTCCAGAACAGAGTTCTGAAAATAGTCACGCTACTCATTGCATTCTACCAATTCATTATTTCAGTCCAACTCAGACGTTGGCTCTCTTTACATGTGTACTTTGTTTAAACACATGGTATGTGGTCTGAAGTACAGCTATGCACAGGGGTAGTGCATTTATAGAACTATTACACCACTCTAAAAACACTGAGCAAAACCTTTCAGTATGCGGTGAAAAAGAATTTGAATGGGCTTATGTATTAGTGATTCCAGGGAAAAAATAGCTACTATCCAGTCGCATTTCTGTTTGCTTGTTTCATTTTGGCAATAGTAACATTAAAAAAAAAAAAGAAAAAATCATTATCCACTTTCTGCAGCCTGGTTTAGTTTTCTTGTGTGTTTGTTTTTCACTGCTGCTTTTTTTTGGTGTTTTTTTTTTTTTTTTTTTGTTTTTTTTGGTTGGTTGGGNTTTTTTTTTTTTTTGGATTTGTTTGGTTGATTGGTGGTGGTGTTTTGTTTTTTGTTTTTTTTTTTTTTTCTTTTCTGGCTGCTTACAAGGTGTTTAGATAAGATACTTGTTTCCTTCTACAGAAGTAACATTATGGAGGGGAAACGGATGTATTTGTTGGAGTAAACAGACTTCTAGTTTTCATGTATTGCTGAGCTTTAAGTGTATTCATCTGTATTGTCATGCTTTGACAGATGAAGTTTGTTTGTTTTTTATAATTTGATGTGGTTTTTTGGTTGTGGCTTTTTTAAAATGTTGTTTGTTTCTTTTGGTTTTGTTGTTCTGTTTTTTTTGTTGGTTTTGTTTGTTTCTCTGGGTGTTTTGTTTTTACTATTTGTTTGTTTTATTTGTATGTTTCATTTTTTTGCGGTGGTGGTTTTGTGTGTGTGGTTTTTCTTCCAGGTTGTATCTGTTGTGTTTGTATTGGGGTTTGGTGGGGTTGATTTGTTATGGTGTCTTGCTGTTTTTCAAGTTTAGTTATCAGAACTGATGGCCTGACATATCATTCTTAAATGGCTCAGCAAGATATGATTACACATCTGCAGTCATAATCTCTTCCATTGATTTCTCTTTGTGTACTTGCTCTTAGTGAATGCTGGTGAGAAACTGAATTCATAATAATTTTTCCTACTCTTTGCTGTCTATGTACTGTTTAGCTCAAACCAGCACATACTGAATTATATTATTGTAGCTATACAGAAATTGTTTTTCTTGAGTTGAAGTCAGTATTGTGTCCCTATTAAACATATTCAGAACTCTACTAAAGCTTAATAAATTCCACTAACCCTGCTGTGCTCTCCTTTTTGATTATATTATTAGTTGCTAAAGTAATGAAGCTTCATCACAAAAAAAATTTAAGTGGAAGTTTACAACAAAGGGCAAAATACATTTTGTTGATATCTCGCTCCTATAAATGACTATTCACTATCTGTAGACCACTCAGGTCACTCCTGCGGTGGTGGTTTCGCGTTGGTGGTGGTTTCGCGTTGGTGGTGGTTTCGCGTTGGTGGTGGTTTCGCGTTGGTGGTGGTTTCGCGTTGGTGGTGGTTTCGCGTTGGTGGTGGTTTCGCGTTGGTGGTGGTTTCGCGTTGGTGGTGGTTTCGCGTTGGTGGTGGTTTCGCGTTTTTCGCGTTGGTGGTGGTTTCGCTTGCACCAATCTCGTTGTTTACATTATATCACTAAAAGTTTATTTTATTATCTCATAAGTAGTACAAATCTAATGTTAATTTCTGACACATGAATAAGCTGTGAATTAAAAGGTTAAAAAGTAGGTACTCAACCTCATCAAACCGGGAAAGAGATATTGATGGGTGTTGATAGGCATTGACATAGAAAATACTGACAATAGAAGGTGAAGGGATAGCTGGTTTTCCTAATAAGAATAACTTTAAGGAGAGATGGTGGGGAAGGGATGGAAGTTCTTGATTTTGAAATTATTCTGGGGGGGGAGGGGGCGGGGAATAAAAATCATGATTTTGTCTGTCACAAAAAAATAATTGTACCACTGTGCAGATTTTGTTCTTTGGATTAACAGAAGCTTAATGTCTCACTCTCTAATTCTGGTTTGCTTAATTTCTATCAGGTAAATTGGCTGAATTTACCTGTGCATATATGGGCTGTGCCTTTTCTGTCTGTTGCTATATTGCAGGTATAAGCAGTATATTCCAAAGCTCTTCCCACAAATTATCTGTAGTCATTAATTAGTGCAGCAAGTTTGCTGCTTTTTCTATCCTATTTTTTTTTTCTTAGCTATTGAGCTATTCTCTGTCCTAGAATCTGCCACTTGCATTTTTCTAGGCATCCCACTCAGTTGGTCATTTTATCAATTAAGCAGAGACTCAATTAAGATTTACAAACAGCAAATAATGATTTTGTGTGGTTCACCAGTCTTTGACAATTTCTTTTAAATTTCTTTGCTTGGTAGCTCAATTACTTCATGAATTTTTATCTGGAGTTCATTTGCTTCTCAGTTATATATGTTTATCCTACCTTCTGACCCATGTTGTTTACATCTAGCATGCTCTTAACCTTTAACTGGGTATACAGGAAAAGTCATACAGACTGGTAAGTTGGTTATTCTTCAGGCTGGCACAGCCTTTCCTAACTTGCCTTAGCTGTTTCCAGCAGTGTTGAAATAGGTGTGATTCGCACCTTGCTCAGTGACTGTGTCTATGAAAAATATCAGCAACTGTCTAGAGAAACCAGAGAGCTGAAGGGTGTATGCTTGGTCACTTTTGTTCATTTATACAGACATTGAAGGTTGTGCTTAGAATATTGGTTTTTTTCCATTGAGAGGTGTGGTAACGATCATTGCAGACAGTGTCACACTAGAAGTAAAGTGTTTGCTTTTCCTTTGATTTTCCTTTATATGGCTGTCATTGAATAAGGAGTGGGAAGGCAGGCAAATTCTGACTGTGGGTAGTTCTCACATTTGCTTCCAGCTGTGGCTGCTTGCAGCTTCCAATAAATCTGCCTTAATTTGTAGTAGTGCACTGCAGGTGATTGTGGTGGCTTCCACAGGCACTGGTGTTTTAAAAGATGTATTTATAAATATATCCTAATGGAAATTTGCAGTGTTATTAGTCAGCTTCTGTGCATTTCACTGTATAAATGAGCAGTCCATTGAGGTTAAAGCTCAGCATTTAGCTAGGTTTTTAAGACTTTTTTAACCTGGGCTTAACTATTTTAGACCATTGGTCCTACTTCTCAGTAAGATATATCTTCATGTATATTTAGTAGTAGCAGGCAATTTGCTCTGAAAGCCAGTAGGAAATGTGGATGTAGAGGAGTTGTTCTCCTTTATGTTGTGTGTAACAACAGTTTCACAGTATCACACAGTATAAGCAAGGTTGGAAGAGACCTCGAAGATCATCAAGTCCAACCCATTACCACAGACCTCGAGACTAGACCATGGCACCAAGTGCCATGTCCAAATGTGCCTTGAAACCTCCAGGGACGGTGACTCCACCACCTCCCTGGGCAGCCCATTCCAGTGGGGAATGACTCTCTCGGTGAAGAACTTTCTCCTCACCGCGAGCCTAAACTTCCCCGGGCACAGCTTGAGACTGTGTCCTCTTGTTCTGGTGCTGGTTGCCTGAGAGAAGAAAGCAACCTCCTCCTGGCCACAACCCCCCTTCAGGTAGTTGGAGACAGCAAGAAGGTCTCCCCTGAGCCTCCTCTTCACCAGGCTAAACAATCCCAGCTCCCTCAGCCTCTCCTCATAGGGCTTGTGCTCGAGGCCTCTCACCAGCCTCGTTGCCCTTCTCTGGACACGCTCAAGCACCTCAATGTCCTTCTTAAATTGAGGGGCCCAGAACTGGACACAGTACTCAAGGTGTGGCCTAACCAGTGCAGAGTACAGGGGGAGAATGACCTCCCTGCTCCTGCTGGCCACACTATTCCTGATGCAGGCCAGGATGCCATTGGCCTTCTTGGCCACCTGGGCACACTGCTGGCTCATGTTTAGGCGGGTGTCAATCAGCACCCCCAGATCCCTTTCTGTTTGGCTGCTCTCCAGCCACTCCGACCCCAGCCTGTAGCTCTGCATGGGGTTGTTGTGGCCAAAGTGCAGCCCCCAGCACTTGGATTTGTTGAAAGCCATCCCATTGGACTCTGCCCATCTGTCCAGGTGCTCGAGGTCCTGCTGCAGAGCCCTTCTGCCCTCCAACCCACCAACATCTGCCCCCAGCTTGGTGTCATCTGCAAACTTGCTGATGACTGTCTCAATGTCCTCATCCAGATCATCAATGAAGATGTTAAAGAGGATGGGGCCCAGTACTGATCCTTGGGGGACACCACTAGTAAGCGGCCTCCAGCTGGGTGTGGCACCATTCACCACCACTCTCTGGACTCGGCCCTCCAGCCAGTTCCTAACCCAGCACAGAGTGTTGCCATCCATGCCATGAGCTGACAGCTTAGCCAGCAGTTTGCTGTGGGGGACAGCAAGACCCAAGACCCACACTTGCAAGAGTTTATATGTTGAGACAGCCATAGGATGGAAAAGTCAATTTGCAAACAGTTTGTTATCTGTTGGTGAAAGATGTTTATATTCTGGAAAATGTGTATAACTAAACAGAATTTGTATTTGTAACTGAGCATGTGTGTTATATGGTGCCTGCCATTACTTTTCCACAACAACATGCATGTTGTAGGCCAAAATAGGTCTAAACATGTCCCAGCTTGCCCAGACGTGTTTTCTGCTCTCCCTTTCTGCTGTTGGGGGAAGCATGGAGGGGAAAGGAAGNGCACTTGGATTTGTTGAAAGCCATCCCATTGGACTCTGCCCATCTGTCCAGGTGCTCGAGGTCCTGCTGCAGAGCCCTTCTGCCCTCCAACCCACCAACATCTGCCCCCAGCTTGGTGTCATCTGCAAACTTGCTGATGACTGTCTCAATGTCCTCATCCAGATCATCAATGAAGATGTTAAAGAGGATGGGGCCCAGTACTGATCCTTGGGGGACACCACTAGTAAGCGGCCTCCAGCTGGGTGTGGCACCATTCACCACCACTCTCTGGACTCGGCCCTCCAGCCAGTTCCTAACCCAGCACAGAGTGTTGCCATCCATGCCATGAGCTGACAGCTTAGCCAGCAGTTTGCTGTGGGGGACAGCAAGACCCAAGACCCACACTTGCAAGAGTTTATATGTTGAGACAGCCATAGGATGGAAAAGTCAATTTGCAAACAGTTTGTTATCTGTTGGTGAAAGATGTTTATATTCTGGAAAATGTGTATAACTAAACAGAATTTGTATTTGTAACTGAGCATGTGTGTTATATGGTGCCTGCCATTACTTTTCCACAACAACATGCATGTTGTAGGCCAAAATAGGTCTAAACATGTCCCAGCTTGCCCAGACGTGTTTTCTGCTCTCCCTTTCTGCTGTTGGGGGAAGCATGGAGGGGAAAGGAAGACAAAAGGCCTGGCTCCTCCATGTCTTTTCCAACTTGTAACCAGATCACCTGCACTTGTTTATATACTTGTTTCTGTTCTGCCCTAAAAAGTAAGAGTAATCCCTGACTTTACGTAATATGGTCAAGCTTGGCAAACTGCCATTCTGACTGGCTAATCTGTGGCCAAAGAACCATTATTATTGGGCTACATTGATCAAAGGAGATAAGCAGGTAAACATAACATGCTCTGCCTTGGTGTGCTTCTGCCATTGCTCTGCCTTATCGTGCTTCTGCCTCACTGCCATTGCACCCTGCCGTGCTCTGCCTGCTGCATAATAACAAGTCCTGATACTTTGGGTTTGTCTGTCTGGAAACTTGCCCTGTCTCAAGTTTGCCAGGGGAAGGCATCAAGTGCCTTCACCCAATAGGCTCACTTAGCCAGCACAACATTGTGCCCATCTACAAGACATTTATTCTGCCTGCACCTCCGCGAACCTCTGTGCCAGTCTTCTGCTGAGGCTGGGAGCCCTGGAAGGGACACAGATCATCAAAGACAAACCAGCATCAGGTCAGAGATCATTTGCCTCTCTCCCAGCACCTTGTGAGAGCCTGGGAAGATTTAAAAGCCTCAATGGCTGACAAGACATTGACGAATCTCCCTGCAAGTGTTTGGGCACTGTCTGGAAACTGTAATTAGCCCTGGGAATCTGGAGATAATTTTGTGAGTAAATACTCAAAAGCCTCTTTGAAAAATTATAAATTCTAATTGAATCCAAGTGCCTTCTGCCTTAAACAGAAAGGATCTTCTTGAGTCCCTCTAGTGAGCAAGTGGTATAACTGACTGCAAGAACCTCTTTCCAATTCTAATGGTTTAATGTTGTATTTTATTATTTATTTCTTAAGTGTTCTAGATACTCTGTTTTCCTATGTGTAATATTTTCATGACCACTGCAAAGAACGTATTATTAAAAATTGTGGTTGATAGCAAGATTCCTGAATATCAATATTAATAAACAATATGAATTAATAAACAATTTGAAAAAATCCTATCTCATACCACAGTACCTACCACAACACATGTGTATATATAACTATGTTTCTATGTGCATCTTATTTGTGGTAATCAGATGTAAGTAAAATACCTTTGGGGTATTTTTTTTTGGAGTGGATTTTTTGGGTTGTTTGGGGTTTGTTTTGTCTTGTTTCATTGTTTTCTTTTTGTGTGTGTGTTGTGTTTTGTTTTGTTTTTTTAAATAAAACAAATCTAGACAGTGGAAGTTCAGGCCAGATATTAGGCAAAGGCTCAGCACTGCGAGCATGATCGGTCACTAGAGCAGGCTCCTCAGGGAAGCGGTTGTAGCAATATGGACTTCTGCAAGGCATTTGATGTCTTCCCCCACAATATACTACTTGCCAAGTTGCAAAGATAAGGCTTTGATGGGAGGACTGTTCAGTGGATGAGGAATTGGCTGGATGGCTGCATACAGGGAGTAGTGCTCAATGGCTTGAGGTCCAGACAGAGCGCCCTGACAAGTGGTGTCCCTCAGGGGTCTGTACTGCGACCTGTCCTGTTTAATATTCTTATCAATGATATAGAGAATAGGATCAAGTGCACCACCAGCAAGTTTGCAGATGACACCAAGCTGAGTGGTACACCAGAGAGATGGGATGTCATCCAGAGGGACCTGGACAAGCTGGAGAGGTGGGCCCAGGTGAACCTCATGAGGTTCAACAAGAGCAAGTGTACTAAATTTTAATGAAAAACATAAATTTAACTGGTTTTGGGGTTTTTGTTTTTTTTTTTAAAGGTCGTATTTTTTTTTAAATCCCCCCCCCCCACTTCAGATAGCTGAAAGTTTCTTTGAAATGTGTGATTTGGCATTGAGTTCTGCTGACACAACGATGAAAATAGAATTATATTTATGCAAAATTTTGTAGGCATAACTTTTAAAATGTTTCACATAAACTATCTCCTTAGAATTTTTTACCATCACAATAGACTAAACAGTCTGAAACCTTGAGGCTCTGAGGAAGCAGCTTTTCCTCTTCTGTGACAGTTATTCAAAACATAGCTGGAGGAGGCCAGCTTTTGTAGTTGGACATGTAGACCATGACAGCTCTTCCCTGAGGTTTAAATATGCAGTACTGACAGGAATACAAAATCCATTGTTATTGCTGACCTACTCTTATCCCTTAATGAACACCATCACGCACTTTTCTGTTATACCTTAAGTAATGATCTCCGGGGGCAAAGTGCTGTATATGTAAAATTACCTCAATGGGAAGGAACAGTATGTACTTTTTTTCAAGATAGAAGAAACAATTAAAAAACAAAGAGCAGTTAACCAAGACATGGACACCTAAATTCAATCTTGATCAGTACACCATGCTCTTCCATCTTGTTCCTTCCTGCAATGCCTTTCCAACAAGGATTGTTAGAGGGAAAAGTTAATGACAGTTGAAGTTTCCTTTACTTTCCTAAGCCAACAAACAAGGTCAGGCTTAATTTCTACTGCTGATAGTAGAGAGAGTAGTCTGATGTCTTGTTCAGATCTGATGCTTTTGAGGGTTGATGCTTCCTGTTAATACTAACAACAGCACAATGGTTCTCAAAAAATAAAAGTTCCCCTAGTGACTCAAATCTTTCTAAGTTGTTTCTAGTCTTTATAATGGTTTAGGACGTTTAATACTGTGATGCTTTAATATTGCAATAGCACACAGTTTATGTAATTTCCCCCAATATTTTATCATGATTTTCATCTATTGGTTATATTTGAAATCATATCCAGAATTTATTACTTCAGTAATATGGAAATATGAAATTGTTTAAATTATTTTTTTTCAAAATGGTCAAATTTATACTCCCTATTTTTGAAAATAAGTGTAGACTCCAGAGGACCCTTTATAGGCTTGTCAATCAGTTGCTGGCTGGACAGACCTGAGATGTGCTTTGCAAAAAATGTCTAGAAAAACAGAAGACAAAGTTAGCAAGATTTCAACTATTTTACTGGTCATGCTGGCTCAGTTCTGTTGATGGGATGGGTTTTTTGACCACTCATTCAGACTCACTCACACTTGAAGTTCTCTTCAGGACTTTGAATGCTACACAGTCTGACTTGAAATGTGTTCCTTGTTCAGATGATTTGCTGGTGTGCATTCACATCTCTCCCACTGAGTCACAGAGACACTTAGAGTATTTTGCAACCCATAGAAACATAGTCAGTTGGTGAAAGAATGATATTTTGTGCATCAAAATTGAAATTCCTCTCCTTAGCATGGAATTTCATGTTTTTATTGTTTCTTCTGGTTGCCATCATGTGCTCTTAGCTTGCTTTCCTAAGTGGGTGATGTGTATTCAGTTTGTTACTATGCCACTTGTACAAACCCAGTCAATTCATCCAAAAAACTTTTGCAAACTGTCTTGAAAATCAGTAAAAACCTTGCAATTCTTTGATGTATGATGATCTTAAATATTTCAATATTTCATGAGCAATACTCTTCTATGTTTAGTTGTGAAGGTTTAGAGCTACTGTGTCAATTAATTACTGGCAACCTACTTAAAACTGATTGCCAGCTTCTCTTGGTTATCCAGAATGAGTCCTTAGGCTGACTTGATTCTGAGATTCAAGTAAGCAAAAGGAAATGTGGACCAGTTTTAATGGAAAAATTAAAATGAAAAATTCTGAATGAATTGCAAAAAAAAAAAACCCAAACAAAACAAAAAAAAAACCCCCAAAACCCCAAACTGTTCTAATTACTCGACTCAAAATTTTTACTAATTATTAAGATTTTCATGAAAAACTGTACTGACTTTTATCATCTTATGTTAATCTCTTCAGTTTCCTCTGAAGATCTTTAATATGTTGGTTTATTCTAGTAGGGAAAAAAATGTGTCCTTCTTTATTACCTAGGAAGTATAATTTGTTTTTTATCAGTTGCAGTCACCTTCGCAAAATCAAATAACTCCAATAACAAACATTCATAGACTATGCTATGAAAAGAAATAACTTTTCTAAGGTGTATTAAAATTTTAATATAAATTAAAATCTGTTTTGACAGAGCAGCTTAGTAACAAATCATAGAATCATAAAGTTGAAGTTGGAAAGGACCTTTGAGATCAAGTCCAACTGCTCACCTAGAGCTTGCAATCCCACCACTACTGCTAAGCCACTAACTCTAAGTCATATCACTAAGTACCACATCCATGCATCTTTTAAATACCTCCAGGCACGGTGACTCTTCTTCTCTGGGCAGCCTGTTCCAATGCTTGATAATTCTTCCTGTGAAGAAATTTTTCCTAATATCCAACCTGAACCTCCCCTGGTACAATTTGAGGCCGTACTAGAACCCCTTCTTTGAATTTTGACATAGTCTAGAAATCTTGTATTTCCCTGAACAGATTTCACAAGGAATGTTTGCCTACTTGAGAAAAAGCATTTTACTTTTATGCAAAAAGTTCAGATGTGGATGTCTATGCTGTTTAAAGAAAATATTCAGGAAAGGATGCAAATGAATATGCCTTGATACTAAGCAGTGCCCTGGTTTATTTGTTTGGTTAGATGAATGTCAAGATTCTTGTAATCTTCATTGATGAGCTTCATTGTTCTGTCTGTGGGCGGTTGGGATTTTTGTTTGCTTTTTACACTTTATTCTAAATTTAGCTGCAAATTATCCGTGCTATGAATTGACTTTTCTCAACAGAGCTTAATGGCTTCACAGGGAACTCAGTGATGTGGGAACATTCCTCTTGTAACTGATTAATGCAAGCTGATGTTACTTTCAGGTTACTACATCTGATTTTTGTCATGGTGATATATGTAATCTATTTAACTGTTCCATCTGTACTGAGACTGGAATAAAGAAATATGCATGCGTAGGGTTGACAAATATTTAGACAGTCTTTCTTATTTAGCTTGCCAAGCTAACTTTAGAAAATAATTTTATATTGCCCATTAGAAGTAACAGAAACATTGAAGAGGTCAGAAATAACTATATATATAATTTATATAGCTTATTAGGAATTCTTAAGAATGGCATATTTAATATCAGTTTTGTGATGATGAAAAGTAAGGACAGTAACAGCATGTTCTTTTATTTTCATAAATGTTTGAGACTAGAATGTCTGGATGCATTGTTTAAAGAGCACTGAAATACCTTGCTGTTTTGACACCTTCTCAAAATGAGTATAAATGATGCAGTGCAACATGGAAATAAGTGACTTTGATACTTACTCAGGTCTCAAATTGTCTACAATAGGTTTTTATTCTGTGGCTCTCTGTCTAAACTTATTATAGAATTTCAAAATAGGTGAGGTAGGAAGGGGTGTCTGAAAACAGTCTAGTTCAACCCTTGTGTCATAAGCCACCTAAAGAGAATTGTTCAGGACAATGCCCATCTGACTTCTGAATGTTTCCAAGGAGAGAAACTCTATAACCTCTATGGACAACCTGTATCTGTTTCATCACCCTCACAGGAATAAATGTGTGGGGTTTTTTCCTAGTGTTTATGAGGAATTTGCTGAATTCCAGTTTGCATTAATTGCCTCTCTTCATTTTTGGGAGCCACTAAGCAGAGGCATTTTTGCCTTTACACACACCGATGTGATTCACCTTGAGCTTTCTCTTCTCCTTGTATGAAAGTTATATGAGTTGCTTAATCAATTTCTTGGCTCTTTGTAGCACATGCTCCAGTATGTCTTTGTTTCTGTTGCGCTGAGGAACCCAGAACTGGAACTGGCACTGTGGCACCTCATCAGGGCTGAGCAGTGGGGAAGGATCACATCCCTCCACCTCTGATGCTCAACCTAATGCACCCCAGGATTCTGCTGGCTCTTTTCATCACAGGGTCACATTGCTGGCTCACATTAAATTTACTGTCTGAGGACTCTGGAGTCTTCTGCTGTAGCAACACTGGCTCATCATCAGTCCCCAGGCAGACACTGGGTTTTTTTGTGGTTTTTTGTGGGTTTTTTGGGTTGGTTGGTTGGTTTGTTTGTTTGTTTGTTTTTTTCCTCCACTAACATGGTCAGGGAAATTCCCCTTCTTTGCTCTCCCAGTCAATCCTTCCCAAAGAACTGGTATCCATCCATGACAGCACCCTAGGGTGGTGAGCCCACCATGTCTCTGCCATCCATATGAGATTGTTAGCCCAGTAACTCAAGACTCTACAATAGTCTAAATTTGACAGAATAACACAAGTGAAAATCGACAGGAATATCCAAATATCTAAGCAGTCATGTGTGGTAAAGCTCAGCTGGTGGTAATAAATTCAAGAAGGAAAACAAACAAAGTAATTGATGAAAAATATCATTAAGGAAACTAATAAATGCCTTCTTGCAATACAATAGTATTGGCAGATCTTCTCATGAGTACATAGACATTTCACTTTGGGACTTCAGACCCTAAAAATGGCAGTGGAGCAAACAGCATCTCACTGTGTTGGTTACAATATTTGGTTTGTTTTTTTATTTTCTTTGAGATATGGAGGAAACTTATTATATGTTGCCTGAACCTGCATGTTTGTGTGCACAATTAAAGGGGCAGAGAGGGGAAGGTAGGGAAGGAGGGAAGTATACAGTAAGCAGAGGATATCAAAGATGTGTGCAAAATAGTTTTATTTGATAGCAAAATCGTGTCAGTCACATCCACATATTTCAGGCATACCTAAAAACATGTTTGTGTTCAGATTTTTATTGGTTGTATATCATCTTTAATTTCTATTTGGCTAAATATTTATCATGGGAATTTGCTATATGGAAACAAAATGGATTTTGTTGTTATTTTCAGTCTCTTAAATTAAAAATTTTTATACGAGTAATGGCTATTTTGGACAATTTCTGTCTACCTAAGCATTTTAAGTTGCAATCTGTTTGATCCAGCTGGCAATGTGAATTAAGAACAGAGTTAATTGTTATTCATGAACTATGTGACTTTAGAATTTTAGACTTAATGAAAAGCAAGAGGCCATTCATGTTGTCATTCAATTCAGAAAGACATTATTTTAGTAAAAGTACGTGGGTTTTGTTTTGTTTTTTTTCAGAAATTAACTCTTAATTTTTTAAGGTCAATCTGATGTCTGACTGAAGAATTGTTTGGCTATAACTTTTCTGGAATAATAGTTTTGTTTAGACTTTTTGGCATTTAGCAATGGCACAAAAACGCTAGAAGTAACACAGTTTTCTCAATAATGTGGTCTGCTTCTGTTAGTGGAAATAATGTTAATATTTCAGACTGTGTGTCATTAGTTGGATACTTGTGTTTCAAAGTTATTAGCCATATTTTCAATAAGGTAATACAGTGGAAAAATTGTAGAGATTGCTGTTGCCACTACTTCCTGCATACTAATAGATATCTTGGTGTGTGTGAATTATCTAAAGTTAAGAGATGGTAGATGGGAAGTAACTGAAAATAATTAACTCTTGGAGTACAAAATGACAGTAAAATTCTGTGTCGCTGTAGGCAAAATTTAATTTGAAGATGTGGCCTTGAAAGGTCTCAAAGTGCATCAAATGTGACCTGTTTTTCAGGAGCTCTTATTGGGGTGGATTTACAGTTAGTCCTCACAATCAATATGGCCATTAGATATCAGAAAGGAGATTACCCAAACACTGGCAGCAGGTTTTGCTTTCAGACGTCTTAGAAATCGCTTGAAAGAGAACAATAACAATAGTTGTGAATTTTGTACTCAGTCTATTAAGTTAGTAACAAAGTCTGGAAGTCTAAAATAAAAAACAGGCTGGTCCCCTGCTGTACATAAGGATATCACTAGTACTTCAAAACCAAATAGGCAAGCCAGCAGTTTCCAGCCTCCCAAAACTTTCTGTTGTTTTTGAGTGGGCAGAGGAACTGGAATTGAATTCCAACCCAGGTGCTTAATTCTGAAAATATAGTTGACATCAAGCATAAGTAGTTCCGCCTCTCAAAGTCTAACATTTGTTACTTGAAGTCAAGTGTTAAGTCCAAAAGTCATTAATTATTTTGATGACATTGCAGAACAATTACTCTGTTATTGAATTATTAACATAGTTCTTAATAGTCCTCTATTAATATTCAACATTTTATTTAGTTTTGTTCTATATTCATAAGCACAAAGCCAGAATCTGAATTTCACATTCATACACTATTATAGTATGTAATGAAACAACCTGAACCTGATCTAAATATTATTTGGCAACATCTAAGCTGAAACAGATTGCTTGGAGGAAAAATGTTATGTTGAGTGAGTTTGGGGTTTTTACCTTCTCTGCCGTCTGATTTCTTTGGGCTTCTCTTTTGATTTCATTCACCACTGGAATGGGCTGCCCAGGGAGGTGGTGGAGGCACCGTTCCTGGAGGTGTTCAAGGCGGGTTTGGACGTGGCACTTGGTACCATGGTCTAGTCTTGAGGTCTGTGGTAATGGGTTGGACTTGATGATCTTTGAGGTCTCTTCCAACCTTGGTGATACTGCAATACTGTGACTTGGTTTGGTCGTTTGATTTGTTGTTTTTCTTTCTGTGTGTGTGTGTTGTTGTGGTTTCTTCGGGTTTTGGGAGTGGTTGCTGTTGTTTTTCCTTTCACATTCTTTGTGGATTTTACATATAACTTGGCACTTTGTAATTATTATTTTAGGAATAGTTCAACTTTTGTGCCAGTACAATTTAATAATAAAAATTTAGTGTACTCCATAGTTTATCCTCATTATACATTCATCATATGAGAAAGCTGTCTTACAGAGCTACTATGTATCACACCATAAAAGCAGACTACATTTTTCACTGAAGATGTTATTGAGTATAGTGTCTGATCAATGAGTTCTAGGATTAGGAGTCTCATCCCATGTTCAGCTATTTTTCTATGGAATACTTCCGCTTTTCCTTCCTCTGTCTCAATATTTCAACCAGCATTAGTTGTTTTGGGGACTTTTTTTTTTTAATTTGATTTTTGAACACGAGTAGAATTGTCTTGCTACATTTTTACATTTTCTAGCTCTTGAGGGAAGATAAGTATGGCTATTTTAGCCTTTAGTTATAAATGTAGATTCATTTTTCAGACTGCATCTGAATCCATGTTAAAACACCTTTGAATACAACCTCGAGCAGCACTCATTGGGAAGACGAAGGCTGTGCTGTCATGGCTTTGGTCTCTGCTCCAACAGCAGTGAGGCAGCACATGTCAGCTGAACAGTTATCTGCAAAGAAGCTTGAAAATCCCTCCTAGCATAAACATCTCGTTTGTGTATCCAGCTGGACAGAGCCTGGATTGACCAGGTTGTGCACCACCTGGAATGGCTCTGCAGACTGGGGTATGGCAGATGGCTCTGCGGAAGCACAGAAAACTTTCTCTCTGCTTTCAGCACAGCCCTGGCTCTTTGATTTCAAAGCTATTTTGCAGTAGTCAAAAAACCTATAGTACCTGTTCTTTACCAAGCTCTCCTCCTGCCTCTTCTTCAGATTACTGGATAGCACAGTAAAATCTAAGGATGGAGAGGATTAAAAAACAACAACCCAACAAACAAAACAACAAAACCAAACCAAAACACACTAAAGAGAAGATGCAATATTTACAGTACAGAAAATCGTCACATATGCTCCTGCTGTTGTGCACTGCCTGGAGTCTATAATGCTTTCCAGACTTCAATTTTGATTTTCTTTGGTGTTGTTTTCAGGTTTTTTTTTTCTCTTTCCATTTGTGACAAAAAAGATTTATTTATAACTTTCAACTTTTAAATTTTTTATTTTTAAGATCTATATTCCTGTACAGTCTATCTTACTAACTTTTGTATCCCACTCACCTCAGGAATCTTCTTTCAAGTTTTTGACTTTACTAATTTAGCACAGTTTTACTTACTGCTGTAAGAATTCCATTCATCTCAATCTTCCTCATCTTTATCTTTTTCCTGTCTTGCTTACTTGCATTAAATTCAAAATATCACAATGCATGTCAATACCGCATGAGAATCACAATGAAATGTGTCACTTTGAAATCAAGAGACATTTCATTATAATAGATCCATTTCATGTAAAATCATACAATGACAGGATGGATGCCATTTACATCCTTTTATTGTGATGCTCCTGAAATCTAGAATGATCAATAATGAGCTATTGATACCTTGTACTCAACCATAAAGAGCAAAGACTAATAAGACTTAAATTATCTAGCAGCATGCAAAGTGATTCTGAAATTGCTGTACTTTGTCAAAATCATTGTATCTCATTCTTTCCCTCACAACCTTGAATGGATTAATAAACAAAATAACTGCATAGCCACAATTAAGAAAAGTGTATTTTTTTCTTTGTAACTGATATATCTTGCCTTCCTATACTGGAGAGATTACAGTAGTACATAGTACAGTAGCACTGTAGTACTGTACTATGTACAGTAGTACATAGACAGTAAGGTCACCTGAGGTTAGCATGATGGATATTTGTGATTTTAAAGTGGTTGAAGATATGAAAGAATGAGACCATGGCTAAATGTTATCAGCCAGGCAATATTTCCTGTAAAAATTAGCATCACCATAATTCCTATCTATGTTTTTAGACACCAGCACAGCAGGCAATGCAGTAACACAATAAATCCAATAGGAAGCTTGTTCCCATTGGAGTAGTTGAGGAATGCTTGATCAGTACAGAAGGGTTGTCCTTATGTGCAAATGCCTCAGTCCACAACAGAAACTGAAATCTGTGAAACTTATCCATTCATCTTGAGTAATTTCTAATGCTGGCTGACCACAACTCTTGCTCAACCTTCAGGGAAACAAACCATGCATATTAAATCTCTCCTGATTATTCTGATGTTCAAGCACCATAGGCCCAGGTTACAAATAATGCTTTTAGATGCTTAATTCATATTGATTTAAGTAGGGCTATGTGTCTAAGCAACTTTGACATTAAAAGCATTCCCTTCTGCTGTTTATTGTAAACAAAATGACTAATGTCTTACATTCCAAGTGAGGTTGTATGAAGCAAGACATGAATCTCTGCTATTTTATTTCCTACAAATTATAGAAGAATCATGTGCTATTCTATATTTTTTTCCCTTGTCCTTTTTGAGGAATTACTTTGTCCAATCACAGTTATATATCATAATAATACTTCTATTTCCAAAGGATATGTGATGAGGCTTTGGTTTCCTAAGAATGGCTAAATGTCTGCTGATGTGAAGTAGCGAATTATTTTTTTACTTTGCTGGAGGTCACAGCTTCTGTTATCCTTACTGGACTCTCTTTAGCCACAAGCATTCTCACTTTTACTCTTTTCATGTTCTCCCCTATCCTTTCGAAGGGGTGGGGTTGAGCTGCCTTGTGAGGGTTAAATCACAAATGACCATGTATGACTGTGTGTAGTGTGAAGACTTCAGGAATCACATAAAAGATGGTAATTTTGAAAGAGTAGGGAAACCATTACTTATTTTTTCCCCTTTGATTTTTAAAAGAAAAGCTTATGAAAAAAATTATTTCAGAGTACTCAACACTTTCAGTCATGAATATACCTGCATTTCTTTCATATTTTTGTCCAATTACTTCAAACTTTTTTGTTTAACATAAATTTCTCATTCTGTTCCAGAAGACATTGACTGATTCAACCTGCTATAATACCTTCTGTTTGAAAGCAGCAAATCCACCTTGGAAAGAAAATAAACTTTAAAATATGGAGAGATAAAATCAGGAAAGATTGATTAGATGCTTAGATGAAATAAAATTAATGGTCAAGAGAACAAGAAGTGAAGGTAATTAACAGATGGGAAAAACACACAAGAGTGTAGGGTAAATTAAGAATATCTGGTTTTAACTCGTAGAAAAAGCCAGAATGAATTCCAAGTTTGAGATGGAATCTGAAACCACATGATGGGGTTTTATACTGTGTTCATCAGAACTCATTTTTTCACTTTTTGCCAGTCTGCTCTGTGCTAAAGAGAAGTATTCATCTGTTCTCCTGTGCTCTGACAACGTAGATTCATAGAATGGTTTGCATTGAAAGGGATCTTAAAGATCATCTAGTTCCAACCCTGATGCTACAAGCAGAGATGCCTTCCCCTAGACCAGGTTGCTCAAGGACTTACCCAGCTTGGCTTTGAACACCTCTGGGAAGGTGGCACCCACAACCTCCCTGAGTAACCTGCTCCAGCATCTCACCACCCTTACAGATACATCACAGGTAATACTGTATCGTGTAAAATCTTGGGCACACAACTGATTCCCACTTCTTGTTTAATGACAAAAGTATTTTGTATCAGTTCTGACATTTTGTTTACTTTTTTTAATCATGAAAAAGACAAAATCATTTTCTGTTAGGAGTATGGGAATGCACATGTCTTAAGTGAGAAAAGCTACAGTCAGATCAAAGTTACAAAAAGCTATACAATCTGAATTTTTAGCTTCCTATGATTTGTTTTATTTTTTTCTGTGCACACACATCTGTATACATGGTGACAGTACTAAGACAGGGGAAGAACAGAGAAAGGAAAAGCTGAAAATGGTGATGGGGAGATAAGGATATGTGATGGTTTGGGAGTTCCCTGCCCCCCTACACTTTTGTAAAATGACCCAGACTAGAACTCAGCCGGCTGGAAGTTAAGAAATGAAGCTATATTTACAGCTTAGCACAATGTACAAGCAGATATATACAGGAATATTTACAGAAATATACAAGTTAAAGGTAATACAGAAACACAACACCCCTCCCAGAAATCAGAGACCCCAGGAGGCACTCCCAACCACCCTTTGACCTTCTTCCCACCCCTATACCTTACCCCAAGGTTTGCCTTAGTCAAGGTGAGCTTGGAGGATCAGCCAGGGGCGATAGAAGAAAAGTGGTTCGTGAGGTTACTCAGCAGAGAGGAGAAAGTCAGCAGCTAGACCACCTAAGACGCTGTACCCCAGACACTGACTTACCTATGTTTTGAGTACTTATTCTTAAACATCTCAGCAAGCCTATGAGTGAAGTAGGCATCACCATTGTTTCCTTTTCACAGCCTATAATATAATTTTCTCTATTAAAATATTCCAATTAGCCTCAAACCAGCATGGGTTAAAAGTGCAAGCTGCCACTGAACAATAGAAACACTCCTAATATCTTAAACGATCATCTTTGTAACATTGCTGTTGCATACAGAGCTCTATAAGCATGTAATTGGTTTGACGTGGAAAAGAATTGTGTTTTCTTTTGGTGTTGTAGTTCCTGTATTGATGACAGATTTTTCTCACTTCAAAAGGTTTGCTCAGGCTCAGGTAATTCCTTGCTTTACCTTTCAGATGGGTCGGAAGGCACATTCAGATGAGCGGGTATGGGGTGGGGGTGGTGTTTCTCCCATGTTTCATGGAGATGGGGTTATGGATGTCACTGGAAAATATTTGCCTGTTTGAGGTTTTTATAACATGTAGAAGGAAAAATCAAACATTTTAGTTTGCACTTCGAAATGGAAAAGATGCTTTTTCAGGTTTAAAGCATTTGTATTTCAAATGCAACAGTGGTTGGAAAGAGGATAAACATTCATGATCTGAAAAAATTGTAAATTTGATGCATAAAGTTACGACATGCTTCGTGCAGAGAGGGAAAATTGGACACACTTCGTTTTGATGAGGCTCAGCAAGACTTTCAGGCACACAGTACCAACTGCCAGATGTGCTTTATCTGTGCAAGATGGAAGAAGAATATAAATGAGGTCAAATACTTGTGTATATAAACTGGTATCTCAGATAATGTTTTCTCACACTCTGTGTCTGTAGCATTTAGAAATGTCACGTGTCATTGAAGAATGAGCTTGCACTTAGGGAGCTTTGATTAATTATGCCACTTGTAAAATATCCCAAATTGTGTGTGCTGGAACAACATATAGGATTTGTAGGACTTGACAGCTAAAACATGACTTTTATTTCATGTTGATGACAGCAGTAACAATGAATCTTTGGTACAACACACTCACTCCTGCTTCTGCTCATTAGAAACTATATCATTTCCAGCCCCCAAGCAAATGATCCATTATTTCTGCTTCACAGGGAGAGGCACTATGGATTGTATTGGGATTGATTAAAGAAAATATGGCATATGTCAGAAAAGTGAAAAGTATCTCAGTAATTACTATTTAAAACCCCATTTCTATATTTTTCTTTATGTAATGATTTTATTTATGAAGTAACAAAATTTCAATCATACTGTAGACATGAAAAAAAAATTACATATGTTGCAATGAAATAAAAATAAAGGCAGAAAAGAAGAAACTAAAACCTGCCACAGAGTAGCAGCTTTTACTATTTTCACCGATATCAGAAACATTTGCAAGACTCCTGATAGGGAGCAAATACATGCAGGTTTTTGGACAATATTTTGCATATGTATGAGTATAGAAACATGATCCTGGGAAATATATGTGAATGATAAAAATTTATATTTGAAAATGGTGATTGTTAAACTGTAGACCAGACAGAGCTGAATCTGTAACTTCCACAAGGAGGAATGCTAATTTACAGATATGAGACCTCACAAAGCCCAGCAATATTAATAAAAACTACTGTTATTTTAACTTTAAGATATCTTACAAGAAGATCCTGTGATGATTTTTTCTGAGAGAAGGACAAATATATGTACCCATGGAAACCTACATGAAAATCTCTGCCCCTGCCCCGATTTTATCTCAGTAAACCAAGTTTCATCAAAAGGAGGAAGAGCTGGGAGATGAGCTAGTTTTACAATGCAAAAGGGACATGAAAATACACTTTAATATTGACTGGTGTTATAAAATGTACTCATGAAGGTTGAAGGCTCACTGACATGAGCTTGAGGGCTCAAGTCACATAGATGTGTAATTCTCCATCTTCCATGCCTCAACCAAAGACGGTCCTGAAATATCAAGTTTTTATTTTGGCCGTATTTAGTACTTAAGACATTTTTCACAATAATATAATCCTTGGCTGATTCTACAACTTTTACCTGAATTCCTTCCTTCCAGATAAGACCTCATGATGAGATTTTTCTGTCCTCAGATTAAACACAGTATGGCAGCAGTAAACTAGAACTCAGGCAAATGAGCTTATATGGGCTTTTCCATTCCTTTCCTTTAGCAAAAGGCAAGGTAAAGTAGAAAACCAAAACTTACTCATTATTGTTAGCTATACAGCAGGACTGTATTTAAAATCTAAAATAAAAGTGCCATTTTCATCACTTAATTATTGTTGTATAATTGATATTGATCACATAATTATTGAACAAATGTGTTTCTAAGCTAACTACAAATTGCAGTCTATCATGGAAAAAATTTAACTGAAACTCCATAAATAACAGATGATTAGCCATTCTGAGGAGCTTTAATAGTGCACCTTAAAACATAAACAAAAAAGTTCAAGTCTAAAGATAAATACATATGCAAGTCAGTATATTGGGAGTATAGGCAAAATGATCTTGGAACAAGATGGATTACTTCAGGAGTGTAAATGACATCTGTTACAAAAAAAGGCAGTAAGTTGCATGTAACTTCAAAATTCTCATTGCTCAAAATTGCTTAGATTGATTCTTAAGTGTTTTTAGAGTTCTTCAAATTGGTTCTTATTAATGATAATTTAAGAACTTTGTTTATTTCTTTATTTCCAAAGATGGCCTGAGGTGAACTATTGCATTCTGGCTATCAACAGATAACTTTTAACTGCAGGAGCCGGGAGGGAGGGCGGGGTGGTGCAGGGGAATAAAAATCAGAAACTATTTATGTCAAATTTGTGCACATTTTCCACAAAACAAGTGCAATGAATGCAAATAAATGGGCTGTTAATAATCAATCAGATAAATTTTTCCTTTATTTTTTTTTTTCCCCCCTGTGGTTTGTTTTTTAAGTAGAGCCCTAACATTAGAGAAGACAGCTCTCTTAAGATTAGTGGCAGAGTACTTAAAAAGCTTTTAAAATTTCTCTTTTGTGACTCAATCATATTCAAGTTTATTTAGGATTTTATTAAATTATGCTGAAAGTTTTTGATGGATATAAGTTAGTCAAATGTAATAGAGCTCTTCTATACAAGTGGGAACTTTGAGCATAGGACATTGGGTCACTTCTCTGCACTCATCAGATAAAACTAATCAACTATTTATGTTACTAAGCTTCTGAATACAAACTATAGAGAGCATTCTACATCTTCATCAAGTAATCCATTAGGGTAATGTGTTGGATAAATGCGTATGTGATCAATCATATTTATCTTGTGTTGTTTTTCTTCTATCTCTATTGTAGTGAAAGATCTGTGGTTTGCCAGGCCTGAGATTTTAAGAGTTCAGGATGGTAAGCAATATTCTTTATTCACCTATATACCTTTTAATTTAAAGTCTACAGATCAAAATATGAGTTTCAGACATCGACTGAGTGCTGACATCCATATTAGTGCTGTCTCTTACTCAGCAAGTGAAAGTGTCTATGCTGTCTATGCTACTTACCATAGTTGCTAATGTTCTTCTGTTAATTTTAGACATGTTGTCATTGAAAAATCTTGACCAATAAGGACAAAAAGATCCCCCACAGCAATAAAAACAGAACACTTCAACGAAAATTTAAGACACCATTACTACTGAATATATAAACACCAGTAAAACTGAACAAAAATATATAATGTTCATTATGGTTTGGGTTGTGTCCGCTCAAAATAGCGTAAAGGTACAACATATATTATAGCTTATTAATATATAGCTGTTATTTAAGAAATATATTGACGGAGGCATTTAAATTATTTTTTGACGCAGTAAAACATTTTCAGTACTTGTATTTATAATAACTAGTATATTCCAGAAATAATGGTATCGTGGAAAAATAATCTTCAAAGCTGCACAAACAGTGCCTACAAACTTGTGAATCAATGTGCTTTTATATTTTTGTTCTGAAAGATAACTTTAAATATGTTTTAAACAGTCTAAAGATACATCATGTTATACTTCTAGAGCTGCTAAGACAGATAAGACTGCTAAGGCAGTTGTGATGGAAAGTGAGTTTTATTTCTCACATTATGTCCACAGCATGGGAATTTTTTCTAATCTGTGATATGAAAAGGTATTTCAACAGCTGACGTAATCACTGTGAGGTATTTCAGGTGTGACACTTGCTTCAGGTATTCCACTGCTTCTGACCCCTAGTTGGGATTACTGTTGACTCTGAGTTACGTATTTTGAGGAATCCAGGATTGTAATAAACACCTAAGTTATAATGAAATCAGCTTTCTGCATGAAATGTTTATGGTACTTGTGAAAGGTGCATACCAGTTCACACTATATGATTCTTGTTTTCTTTATATGCAAGTAAGACTGATTTAGACAAACTGAAGAGTTATCATCTCACACCTTTCCATAGTATCTTGCCAACTACAAGCAGTCCTTACTTGATCAGCTTTTGTTAGTAAGTATTTGTATTGCTACTCTGATTTAACTGCTGCACACAGCAGATTTTTTGAAAGTAAAGGTCCAGGAGAACATTATATCCATAGAACTTAATGACTGTGTATGTAAAGTGTGAATGCTGAAGTTTGTTTACAAATAAAATTTGTGAATCCACTTTCTACAAATATTCCATCTAGTTAGTTCATTGGCAAAAATTATCACCAAATTTAGTTTTGGGCCTACTGTTATTGTTCAGTCTAGACAGGTATGCCATTGGAAATATTTTGATTGTACTTGCCCAGCCAAAAAGAAATACACTGTGAACAGCTGAATACATCTATTCATTGCTGGTGAGATTATGAATTATCCATACCAATTGAAAAAAAAAAATTCAGAACAACAAAATCAGAAGTACTCACTGCATACAAAAGGTCTGTTAACTTCAAAACAAATTGACATAGAGAACATTGCTTAAGAGACAAACACAATAAAATTGTACCCTGGTTACAGACAAGTCATTGGAAATGAAGCTTGAAAAAATCCATATTATATAATTTCTTTATTATTCAAAATTGAACATAGAAGGATGATCTTGGATTAGGGCAATGGACCAGAAAATAGACAATTCTAACTTTAATCACTGGCTCTGCCTTGTCCTGCATATTTGATATAGACAAAATGAATTCTCTTTTTCTGAGCTACATAAAGTCACAATTTATAATTTCTAAGTCATTCAAGAACATAAGGTGCAACCAAGTGATTTGAAATATAAATTTTGACTAAATAATAAGTTGAATTTTGTTTGTCAGTGAAGGTACATATGCATGTACCCACCTTTTCCCTTTTTAGTGTCATGGCCATCCCTATAGGTGGCAAACCAAAAGCCTACTTTGTTTTGGTAACCAAAGTGTGGTTTGGGTGTTGGTTGGTTTTTTGGTTTTTTTTGGTGTTTTTTTTAATTTACTGATTAAAAATATATGTTTTAAAAATATCGTTTTAGTTAAGGGGAGTACATTTTATACAGGAAGTCAAATAATATTGTTACTCTAATTAAAAATCTTAAAAGTTAATTAAAACAAAGCAAGATTTTTTTAGTCTGCTAACAACAGTAGTAACATTCACTGTCCAAACTACCTAATTAACATGAAGCAAAACTTATTAACAATACAGCTGTAAGTTGTTGAGAATCTAATTAAGATGTACCCCTCTGGTGCCATGCTCTCCCTTCTGACTCTCCAGATCAGAAGGCAGCTATCATGTTGTCAGTACAGAGTTGGTAGTGAGTTGTCTGCATCTCCAATTCTTTTCTGCATGCCTTGTAATCTTGGTGGAAAGAGGATATGATTGTGTCTCATGCTCTTTATCAAGAGTGACCAGCCTTACTTGTATCTGGCATGTATAATTGGAATGAATGAAACGTATGATGTTCTTATTATGTGCTCAAATTAAACCAGAATTGGTTTAATGTATTTTCCAATTTGTAGATTCTTAGCGTTTTACAAAATTAATTCTGATTTAAGAGTTTCATGGGTAGGAATTTGTGCCAGGACCTGAACCAAAATCCCACCTGTTCAGTCTTTTTGGGTGTAAATTTTATCTAGATTTGGAACTGAAAATTTCATGTTTGTAATGAGATTTTTCCAATGTCCCTATCTGTACCCCCTCAGAGGTTAGAGGAGGTAGGGTCCAAACTGACAGCTATCTTTACAAATAAGATGATGTAGGTACAGATTTTTCTAATGTGTCTATTCCAATTCTCTGAGCTCACATTTCTTTGCTGCACCCAGAAATCAGTTCAAAAGCATATGTATCTATCAGCTCTTACACACTATTGTTCTGTTTCTGCAGCCATTGTGTAAAAGGCTGAACAAGTCGTCAGTGTGGAAAACAGGCTAGAATGTTTGCGATACTTCACTAAAGAACAGTCTGGGGGTTATTTGAAACAGACACTTTAAAACTAGACAGTATTGTTTCTTCACTTCAGTAGGTTCTTTCATATTTGAAAAAAAAAATCTAAAAAGCTTCAACTTTTGTGTGGTGAGTCAGACTCAGAATTAAGAGGATGTTGAAGCTTGTAGCTGCCTTGCATGCATAAAACTCATGATGATTATTAACCTTTGAGTATGTATTGTTTTTTCAGGATTGCAAAGCAGAACATTTTTCAAATAAAATATGTTCTTTTGAAAGTTTATTTTCTATGCATCTGCACAGAGAGAGCTGGTATCTGGCTTCCTAAAAAGATGGGCATGTTATAAATAATGTTTTTAAGATAAACATGGCACAAACCTAAATACTCTAAAGCAGTGCGGGACCATGAAATTAATAAAACTCATCCAGAGGACATAAATATTTAAAATTTTGAAATACACTTTGATGTTATAGGAAATGATGACTGCTAAAGGTAGCGACCTGCCCACAAGAATAACAGCACCATGTCAAGTGTCTACTTGCCAGATGTTTTAACCTGCTTTGGCTACGTGAGAAATGATAGGACATATCCTAATGATAGGAAATGATACTGGTAAATGAGCTTTCACAGAAGACTCGCATGGCAGGATAGAGTTAGCTACTTAGTCACTAGAAAGCATCTTGACAAAACTTGATACACTTCAGGCAGTTCATATATGCAATGAAACAAGTCATAGAATCATAAGGTTGGAAGGCACCTCAAGGATCATCTAGTTCCTACCCCCTGCCATAGGCAGGGACACCTCCCACTAGTACAGGTCACTTAAGGCCTCGTCCAACATGGCCTTGAACACCTCCAGGGAGGGAGCAACCACAACCTCCCTGGGCAACCTGTTCCAGTGCCTCACCACCCTCACTGGAAAGAACTTCCTCCTAACATCCACTTTAAATCTCCCCTCTGCCAGTTTAAACCCATTGCCCCTTGTCCTGTCATTGCAAGACTTTGTCAATAGTCCCTCCCCAGCCTTCCTGTAGGCCCCCTTCAGATACTGGAAGGCTACTCTAAGGTCTCCTCAAAGCCTTCTCTTCTCCAGGCTGAAGAGCCCCAACTCTCTCAGCCTGTCCTCATAGGAGATTTGCTTCAGCCCTCTGATCATCTTCGTGGCCCTCCTCTGGACCCCCTCCAACACTTCCATGTCCTACTCCTGTGCTGGGGGCTCCAGAACTGTCATCTCGTGTACAGTAGTGCGAATTCTTAGCAAATTCGATTCCATAAAACTATTGCTTTTATAATTACTGTGGCTGTTAGTGGTTCTGTTTGCCAATTGTTATTTATATCAGCTTCAACTTTTGTTCTGCTTCTTATTCTGTATGCATATACACTTCCTTTGTGACTGAAGTACTGGCTGCAAGATGAATAAAAGTTTTGATGTGGATACAGTACCTGAAAGTTCAGTATCTGCAATGACAAGCTTTCTTCTATTTTAATAGGTTTTAAAATATTAAAGTAAGTGTTCAAGGTATGTTGAGATTTAGGTTTGCAGTGAAGCATACTTGCAGGCTTTTATTCTTGTGCTTTGAAAGTTGAGTGGGAAGAATGCTTGGGATTTCCTTCTTAAATTCATAGGTTAGGTGGCTAGGTGAAAGATGTCATTTTTTTCTCAGTATTGTGGCAATAGATCCACTATGTACCTGCCATTTTGTGAGTACCTAGTTCCTCATAATAGATATATTTTTTAATATTTAAATTATGCAGCTTTCTACTTTGCCAAGTGGTTTCCAGTATAAGTTTAAAAAAAAAAAAAAAAGGAAGTGACAAACAAGAAAATCTTGAGATAATCCTCCACAGAAGTGTCTAAAAGGAAATGAAATTGTCTCATGAAGAGTAAGGTGAAAAAACAGAGTCAAGATTTCAAGAACAAGTAGAGTTGACCAAATGCATTAAGGATGAAGGCAGGGAAAAGATCACAGGCTACAAGTGTGGACAAAGTCTCTAATACCTTGGAAGTGTGCAACATGTGCTAGTGTTTAAATGCAGATGGAAATTTGGCGGCTGTGATCAGTCTAGGTTGTGTTCTGTTAATCACAAGAATTTCTATATTTAATCACTATACCTCACTGCCACTGCCTAACACATTGAAACTCCTAAACACTCTTACGGGACTTTTGTGAAACACTACTCGGTGAAAAATGACTGAAAACAAAACTCAAATTTATTGCAGACATAGATTTAAAACTTGAAAATACATGATACCGACACCTCTGTCAAAACCGTGCTTCCTTCTGTGCAAACAGGCTGTCTGTAACTCCCAAGCCTCAGGTGATGCATGCTTATTGTTTTGTGAAGTAGACAGAGGAGTTAAAAAAAGAGAATAGACATTTCACTGGGGAATGATTTGTATGGGAGGAATCATGCATTGAGAGGTACAAAAAAATGCAGTGATCACTCCAGGAGAGTTTGCAGTAAACTGCTTTGTAAATGATTGTTTTGTTGTTGAGAGGTGGCAGAAGTTTAGTGAGGTTAATGCATTTCTATTAGAACTGTTTGTTTTCAGGGAGTGAATTTTTTTGATGGAAAATATATTTACCCCTAAATTAATATTCAGGGGAAAAAAGTAAAAAAGTGTCATATGAATAACCGTGTTGGTTTGAGGCTAATTGGGATATTTTACCGAGAGAAATGAAATCCTTAGCTGTGAGAAGAAAGGAAATAAGTGACCTATATCACTTGGTCTTCTGCTGAGAGAAGCAAGTAGTCAAAAATATAAGGTACTCACTTCTCACACACTTTTCAGTTAGCTCTCACTTGATCATCTTCTCTCTGGCAGTCTGTGTGGTTGCATCTCCCTTAGCTCTTTAACTCTGATCTAACTTTTTCCCTCTAACCTCGTTCTTGTCTCTTTTATGTCTCACCTCAGATCTCTGCAGATTTATCGCATGAGATGTGTGGGGATTGATCTGGTTATTTCTGAGGGGAGGGAAAGAGGGAGAAGGGGGGAGGAGGTTGGTTGGGAGCCTCCTGGGCAGTCTGACTGTTTCAGAAGGATTTTGTGTTTCTGTATTACCTTTTAACTTGTGTAGAACTGTAAATATCTGTGTATATTCTGTATGCATATATGCTTGTAAATTGCGCTAAGCTGTAAATATAACTCCCTTAACTTCCATCCATCTGAGTCTAGTCTGGTGAATCTGTGGGGGTGGGCATGTAACTCCCAAACCATCACAATAACATAATTGTTTTCTTAAAATTGCATTTTCTTAATTACAAGTTTCAGATTTCCATAATAAACTACAAAATGGCAATATTTTTTAGTTGAGGGATTTATTATCTTTTTCTAAGTGTCCTAGGCAATAAATTCATTTGTGTTACAATTAAGCAGATTTAAATTATCTTAAATGATCACAACTGGAGCTATTTGTCATACTCTGTAATTAGGTTATGAATATTAAAAAATAAGCCACAATAAACAAATTTGCTAAGTGTGAGGCACTATGAATTTACTTTTTTCAATCATAATAAAATTACATATGAAAAGGTATTATTTAAGTGCATAACCAATAGGTGCACAACCAATAAGTGCTAAGGATGGGTGAGGATGCAGAAGAAACTATCTTGCATTTTTCATGTGTGGCTAGAAAAGAGGTTTTGATCATGCGAGTGCTACAGTTATACCTCCTGGGAATATGGGGTTTTGAAATTTACCTAGAGGCACAGATTTCATTGTTTCTGAAAGTGTGCCACAAAACAATTTCTATTCTGGGATGAGAAATAACAGCTTTGTTATTACTATGAATTTACTCAGCCCTGTACCTCCTCACTTTGTTTTTCATCCAAATCAAGAAAACTATTTGTTGAAGTACATCTGTGGAAACATTTTGTAAGAGCTGTCACAGAATCATTTGCTGATAATCAACTTTTTGCTTTCTCTTTATAGAAAGTAAGGACCCTTGTAAATCTAGTTATATCATGCTACAGAAGGCTGACAAAGTGGAAGTACTGCTGTTTAAAAATGAAATACATTTCATTAGACTAAGTGCCTGGCAACCACTCTACAGATGACACAACGCATGATAAGCCACAGTTGTGGTGTGAAGCGAGAAAACAGCATATGCTAGTGGATAAAACATAAGGTAATCACCACCACAGTTGCAACTAAGCCTGGTGTCACTGATGGTTGTATTACACTTGGCCGTGTCTAATGGAAAGTGAAATAAAACAAAAAAAAAATGTAATCATGTTTGACCAAATGACTGCATTTGCAGATATAACCTTATTTTTCTTCCACAGAATTCTATTCCTATGTATTACAGACCTGTATAATTTTTTCCACGCTCTTATAACATGAAAAAAACCCACACATTTGTTTCCCTTTGAAGTCCTCTTTTCTAAAGTAAGCCAAAGTTATTTATTTTTCCGATCCATTTCTGTTCTTTGTTTATTTCATTTCGGTGACTCAGTAGGAACTGTCAGATAACAAATAATAATATATTTGGCAGTCTCTGCTGAACACAAAAATTATTTCAATCTCATTTCTCAGAGAACCCACTAAATCTGTGATTACAGCTCTTGTTGTCCCTTGAAGGAAAAGGAAGATACAGAGAAGCTTCAAAGTTAATATATGTACTGAAACAGACTTTCTTCATTTTTTGTTTTGTTTATTCCATTGAATATAAATAGGCACAGAATATCTGCTTATCAACATTGCAAAGCAATAAAATCTTCAGAGAGAATCTTATAAATTTAGATTTATTGTCGTTGATTGATGTAATTAATTTAAGCATGCTAAGATCTTTTGGTACAACAATAAATGATTTTTTTAAATTATTTTTTTATGATACTGTGCATAAGACTCCAGTTGAGCACCTTCTTATTAAAAGTATGTTCCAGTTTGACCAACTTCTCATTAATTTTATTTAATGGCATATTGTTCTAGCCTGAGGCATATTGTTCTGAGGCCTGCAGGATTTTGAAGCATGCCCATTGTTTAATTAAATAGGTAGCACCCTCATTGTTTGTGTGTGAAAGTTGTATATTGAAAATATGTGGAAAGTTCCATTTTCCTTAAGCATAGATTTTAGCCTGGAATAACTCCATAAGTTATGATAATTTAACTACTCATATTGAAAGAAACTGTTGTCAGAAAAGACTGGTTTTATTCAGTGGAATACGTTTTTGTCATCCTTTAAATTACAGGGTCTGTAAATAATCCAAACAAACTGTAACAGCTTCAGAAGAATTTACAGCACTGCATCGCTGATTTCTTTGTGTGCCTTATGCACTTAGAGAATTACATATGACACTTTAACTGATACCAAGCTTATTTCTAAAAGAAAAGTCTGCTTGACACTTATGAGAAAGACGAGGACAGTCTTTTTAGCAGGGTTTGTTGTGACAGGAGAAGGGGTAATGGTTTTAAACTAAAGGAGGCAAGATTTAGCCTGGATATAAGTAAGACTTCTTTACAGTGAAGGTGGTCAAACACTGGAACAGGTTGCCCAGGGAGGTGGTAGATGCCTGTTCCCTGGAGACATTCAGTCGGGTAGAATGGAGCTCTGAGCAACCTGATCTAGTTAAAGATGTCCCTGCTCACTGCATGGAGGTGTTGGACAAGATGACCTTTAAATATTCCTTCTAACTGAAACCATTCTATGATTCTAAATGCCTGAATGACATTCACATGAATGGAAAGCAGTGCCTAGCTTTTCATGTTCACCTTTGAACTGACATAAAATTTAAATATGAAACTGACTAGTTTTGTATCTCTTACTGCCTATGATTTTCCCATAAGTTAATAAAGAAAGCATCTATCATACATATTGAAAAACTTTAGAACTATTACAGTAAATCAGAAAAGAGCCAACGTATTCCGATATTTCCATCTTCATTTTATACTATGGCTTTTATACCATGAGGGACATGTGGTAAAATAAATTGGGTTTGCAAATATTTCCTCTGTTATTTTTCATGTCACAATAACTTTTGTCAGATACTTTTTTTTTTACTAAGGATCATTATTTGTTCAAGTTTTCCCTTGAAATTGTTTTTCCCATTCACTTGATCTCTTGGTTGGCTGGAGTCAGCAAAATGATCTTTTCAAAAATGGAAAAATGAGAGTGTGCATGAACTTAGTTTCTGAACTGACTCCACTAGACCAGCAGAAAAAACTATTCCTTGATTTGCTAGATCAGGTATGAAGGGCTAAATCTATAAAACTGTTAGGCCTGGACCCCATGACATGAACTTTCTGGATGCCCACAGCAGGGCGGTAGTTCAGGGTACTGCAGCTTTTTCAAGAGGCATGTGCTGCATGCATATGCTGTAGCAATGGGTGCTGGCCTCTTCACCTTAGCTGTCTTTCCCTCTCTTGATGCTCCTTTGTTCTGGTGAATCAGACAGGTTTCTTGTTCAACCTCTAAGAAAGAATCAGGTACCTGTAAAAGAAGCAACTTACTTAAAAGTAGACTGAAAAAATCATATGCAGTCAGAAAAATTAAAGACCAGAAATGAATGAGGTGGAAAATTATATCACATTTAGCCAAAAGTTTGGTTGATGAAAAAGATGCAGAATCATCTGCTTTAGGCTGGAATATGATTTTTACCTTCACTTCAAGTTTTCACCTCTACATTCACTTCGAGGCAAATAACATGTTCCTTTCTTATGGAACATACTGGGACAGACCTTACTTGGATTGTAACAAGAACAGGTGAAAAAAAAATTGAATCTTTCATTTGCTCTCAGAGACTTAAGGTGTATGATATCTGAACAATGTTATTCCCTGATTCCACGATGTAAAATACCGTAGGATGGTACTGTTGCCTTTCCTGGTGCAGCTGTATGTATAGTTGTGAAGGTGAAAAGGAGTAATTCTGAAGGGCTAAGACACTTGCTGAAGCAGATTGTACTTGAAAAGCTTTTCAGAGCTCCATCCCATCTTTTCTCTCAACATAGTGAACTGAGATAAAATAAAAAGGAAATGTTTAATTTAGCATGAATTCTATATCTGGATTGTGTCTCAGGATTACAAAACAAAGAGATTCCTAGAAGATTCATGAAATGAGTGAAAATTCAACAATCATTTTCACCTGTTTATTCTGTTACATTTATCCCATTCCTAATAGTGATACTACTAGTTTTTAGTTTCTTGTCTAGGTTATGAATTTTTTTTTAAAAAATTTTAATTACAAAATACATATTAACAAAACCCCACAATACTAATAATTTGCTAATAGTTTCTTCAAATTTGTATAATAGCATTTGAAAAATATGTATCTCATTGAAACTAGTAACATTAACACATGCTGAATAAAGAGAAGAATGCGAGACTGGCAAGCACTGAACTGGATACTACAGGTATAGCTGAAAGTCAGTGAGTTAATTTTGGGTACTATACGTTGTATGATTTTCATTTAAATTAAAAGCACACAAACAAACAAAACCCCACATTTTTGTTCTGCTAGCATCCTTATACTCCTCTTCTTCTGTATTTCATTAGCGTAAGGAGAGAAACACAGAATCCCATTCCACTAAGTAAGACCATGAATGAAAATGTCATTTCAACATAAAATTTTGATAGAATGTGAATCCTTGAAGAATCGCATGCCAGATCTTAATTCTGAATTTTTAAGTGTCTGCTGGAGTTTGCTACAGAATCAAGTTGTAATGCTGAATAATCTCCAAAGTCCCTTGGTTTAATTGTTATATCATATTTTAATGAATCTACCTCTATAGATATTCAGGGTTACTATTTTTTTCATATGTTCCCTGGATATATGATGAAGAGATTTTATCCTGTTTGACCTAAAATTGAACGTAATTTGTATAGCTCAGCTTTATTTTTAAGACAGATCTCATAGAATAGAATATTTCATTTGGAAGAAGACTAAACTGATTATCTAGTTTAGCTGTCTGACCACTTCAGGGCTGATCAGAAGCATGTTAATAAAGGCATTGTCCAAATGCCCCTTAAGCACTGACAGACTTGGGGTACTGACCACCTCTCTAAGATGCCCGTTTGTTGTTTGACCACACTCTTGGTAAAAAAAACGTTTCCTAATGTCCAGACTAAACCTTTTCTGGCACAATTTAGAATCATCCCTAGATGTTCTATCACTAGCTACCAGGGAGAACAGATCAGCAACTCCCTCTCCACTTTCCCTCCTTCAGTAGAGAGCAATGAGGTCACTTCTCAACCTCCTTTTCTCCAAATGAGACAAACCCAAAGTCCTCAGCTGCTCTTTGCAGGACTTCCAGCCCTTTCACCAGCTTTGCTTCTGTAAAAGCAGTGACAAAGGAGTAGCAGCCACTGTCTGCCCCTCCTTTGGCCCTCTCAGTCATCATTCACCTGACTACTTGTCTGGCACAGCCACCACTACTGTTCTGTCTGATGTCTGTGGCAAAACATGACGCTATCAGGGTTGCCTCTAGGTTGCCTGCAGGGTTGATGCCTAGATTTAGTGCTGCATCACCGTGACTTGGTTGCTATCTTCCACAATTCAGGCAAGAAGAAACAATTAACTAATAGAAATAATTATGTAGCTGTAGCAATAATTTAAAAAGAAAAACCGGGACATCAGCAAAGGTTAGAAAATAATTTAAAGCATCAAGTCCTATTTCCTGACCAATTTAAAAGATGTGTAATACTTGCCATTGAAATTTTTCACTTTGAAAACAATTCTGGAAGAAAAAATGACTGACATGGCTCAGCATGAACTGCAAGACTTGCATCTTTCCTTCCCTAAAACAAACTACAGATTTTGCCAGGGACTGTCTTGTGCAACACACTTCATTTGGATGCTAGACTGAAATACATGAATTGTTTTTTCTCTTCTTCATTCAATACAGACTATTACATACAGCCTCTTTAATTGACAGGATCCAAGGCAATGGGCACATACTGAAACATGAGGTTCCCTCTGAAGTCATTCAGATATGGTCCTGAGCAAATAACTATATGACTTTGCTTGAGCTTGGACCAGATGGCTTCCCACAGTCCTGTCCAACCTCAACCAGTCTGTAATTCTGTGCTTCAGACATGTGGTGACTTATTGCAAGTCAAGTGACACACAGGAGGAGTTTAAGCCCTGTTAGCCTTCTGTCAAGTTTGCCCTGAAACCAGATACCACAGTAAATGCAATAGCATGCATGATGCCATGACTAGAGACTTTAAAGCTGATGGGCTCACAATGAACAGTCATGGACCACACTCTTGATGTACAAACTGTGACTTCCTTGGGAGAACACCAAAACAGTAGTTAATTTATAGGTATCAGATTATAATTTTCCAGGCAGTGTTTCTGTTAGTTTTGCAGTCTTCAGACGGATGAAATTAATCTACCAAAAGGCTTACTAGTCCTATATATTTTGGACTTAAACCAAAAAGTTGTCTTAAGGCAGCTCATATGCTGTCTTCAGTAGCCATATTGCCCTCAGGGAAGGCAGATGCTTTCTAGACATTAGCAAACCTGCTGGGATGAGAACCAGACTGAGCAGCTTTGAATAGTTCAATATCTATTTCTGTGCCTGCGTGCAAAAGAAAGGTGCTGAAACACTGTAATGTTCTAGCATTTGCACTCTCTCTCCTTTCAGCCTTTTCAGGGATAAGTGCTTACACTGGGTTCAAAAAAGTATTTCCTGATGAGATGAGCAGCACCAGCATCTGGGAGACCTTAGGAGTGCTCTCGTCTGCATTTTCAAACACTAGGAGTTCATACAATCCAGATAAGTTACATATGATCATGCTTACTTTGTGAGGCTCTTCTGAGTCCAACACAAGTTCTGAACTACTTAGAGCCGTTGTTCCCTTTCATTTCTTGTTTCCTCTTTTTCCTCAGAGATAAAATAGAATATTTGATAAAAGGTAGTGTCAACATTTGCATACAGGCAACAATTGCTTTTGTATTGCTGAAATGAAGTAGCATATAAGTAAATGAAAGCAAGAAATCAATTTTATGAAGTTAAATAGTTTTGCTGTATTTCAGCTTTCCATCTTTATTTGTAATAATATTATTTGCATTGTATGAACATGTCTAGATAAAGTATTCTGCTGTCCTTAGAAATCATTGGAGTATGTAGGAAGTTTCTGGTTCTGTTCTTTCTCTGATTCATAGAACAACCTCTCAGGCTATTTATTAACTAAATGAGCTTCCAGTTTCCTAGAGCTACAACAATGACCAATTCTATTTATGAAATTTTGTACTAAGTCTCATTGCCTACATAATTATCCTTCCCTCGTTTTTCTTTAAGCATTCCTACCTGCTGCCAGGCTGACTCAGTGTTGTGTTTTGGTTTTGTTTTTCCCATATGTTCCTCATTTTTAGTATGTTGAGATGTTTAAGCCCTCAGGTCTTTACTTTGAAATGTAGCAACTGTAATCTTTGGACTCTCATTTTTGCAGTCTCTTCTGTCTTCTATATTGATATATTTTTCATACTACATAAAAGAGTTTTCATTGAGATCATAATGCATTTGATCACATCCTTGAGGACAGTAATGATCTTTGAAAAGATGCAATCATAAATATTAAAATCTACAATTTTATTTTTCTCTATTTTGGTTGCAGTTAATTAGATGTAGGCAATAATCAGTCCTATTCAGTGGAACAAGTAAATTTCATTTTTACTCTGCCAATTAATCCCTAACAGTTCATCTATATGTTCCATAACAGATATTTATCTGTTATCTGTATTAAAAATACAAGGGTTGATCACTTAATGATCTTAATAATTTGCTTTCTGTTATTCTTTGTCACTTGTTTTGCTATCAATGTAGCTAATGTTCATCCATTACACCTGGCCCAGGGCACTTTTCAAACACCAGTTATTCAAGGGCATGCTCTGCTAACAGACTTGGTCTGCTGTTATGTGGGCTGTCCATTTTTCTACTTACCTTATGTTCTGTAATGGATATTGCTTGCATTAAAAATGTGCTATAAATTTACTTTATTTTTTTTCCTCTTTGCCGGTAGAAGCCATATCTCTAGCTGCATCTATTCATGTTAAAAACAAAAGCAACTCATTTTAAGACCCTATGTGGAACCAATAAACATCACACAAAGAAATGTCTGGTTTTATTTTCTATGCCAATTGCACATAAAGATTTCAATGAAATGAATGTGCTTTTTTCCCCTCTCAGTCCATGTCTAGCAGACTTTTTATATTTATTCCAATGAGATTCTATAGCTCAAACATACATATTTGCTAAAACATACATATAATATTATTGGGAGCTGGTAGGACAGGACCTGTAATTGACACAAGTCTATTTCTGTCTTCACCTATCTCGTTAGATGTGCGAGAAGGACATACTGAAAAATACCATCAGATAAGTCTTTAAACTGATTTCTGATTGCCAGAAAGGATTTAATTTTCTTGACAGGAAAGACTGTTGGAAGACTGAAGGGTTGAAAGCATTCAGTTGAAGGCAGTCTGCTCATCTCATGCATTTTTTTAGGTACATTTTTCTCTTTAACCAAATTGTGTTGTCTAAAAGATGTTCACATTATAAATTATTATATTCAATATTTGTACATGATCCGGAACAAAAGAAGTTAAGTTTTATTGAAATGGCAACAGCAAGCCTTATTTCTACGATATACTGAGACGATACTTTTCCTGTTTAATTCAAGTATAATTAAAAAAATTCAGAGAAATCATTTAGTTGGAAACTTCAGAATAAAGGATTTATAGAATTCCTGACAGGTCTCCTGCTGTGCCATCTTTTGAGCTAATGGGTGTTGAAATAAGGGGAAAACCAAATCAACCAGTAAATGTTATATTTCATACGAGGTAGTTAAGTTTTTAATTTGAGTATTTAATCAAGAGAAAAATTAGAATTAAAAACCTAAGTATAGTTCATAAATCTATTTTCTGATGTAAATTCTGAATGCTGCATCTTTTGACTTTCTGAACTCATACATTATTTTCTAATGGCATTGAAAGTCCTGTGGGTTTTTTGTTTGTGCTTATTTGTTTGTTTTCAAAATTACAGAATTCAGTGCTGTAATTTTGGAGAAAATATTTGCCATTGAGAAAGCAACTGAAAGGAGCTGAAGCAATGAATGTAGATGTATGGGCAGAGAAATTATTAAAAAAAAACAAACAAACAGGAAAAACTATTGACGTCCATATTAAAATGTCTAGCATGTGTGAGATTAAAATGAAATATGAGGCAGGTAATTGGACAGCATATTGATGACTTGAGAAAGGAATTGACATGTGACGGAACAAATGTAATGAACACGTGAGAACATCTGAGAAAGCTGTATGTCTCCAAGGTGTGTGCATGTGTTCTGGCATGAAATGCTAATGATGTTGAACTAAAATTTTATTTTTAGAAGCATTTTCTCTCCATCATAGCAAGCAACCGAAAATTACTTTTCTAGGTTATAGTTTCTACATTTCCTCCATCCTGAGGTGAGGATTGGCTATTACTGGCATTGCTTATAAGCCTTGATCAGAAGTACTACAGTTGCCGGTCATCATTGCCCATTAAAAATCTGCTCCAATAGTCATTTCTTTAGCAACGTTTTTCATTCTTACTCTGCCACACAAAACTCCCCGATGATAATATTTATGCTAAATAGAGGTACAATAGGCTACAGTAAAGTATTTTTTTTAAATAATGTTTATATTTTATGCTGATTGTAGTAGAGAGGAAGGGAGCATCCTGCCGGTGTCTGTGTGGCAGGAGCCCTCTTGTTCTTACACTGTATTATGCTGTAGAGGTCTCACTTTTTTGAGCAGTGCTATGGTGATACAAATGAGAAAGATCTTACAGCACATAAATTTCTTGAAGTGTTTAATTTACATGTATTTTCAAGACCCTACCCCCATCATCTCTCTATTATGTAATTTATTATGGAGAAAATTGCCTCACTACCTGGTGTCAGATTGCTGTCAGATTTCTCCAGGACATATTTTTCAGAGGAAATCAGTGTATGCTTGCATAAAAATCATACTGTTCTCAATCATCACTCAGTCTTCCTTATGATCAGAGTAACTGACATGTTGATTGGAAAGTTATTCTAATTAATAAACTATTGGTGGAAAAACTATAGCAAGTAAGGCAAGCAATAGGCAAAAGATCTGTTATGGATAAAGGGGGAAGGATAAAAATGCAGTCAAAAAATAACCGAAACAGAAATTACTGCAAATGAAACTAAAATATAGTAACATTTTCTGATAATTCAGCAACTGTTAGTTGGGTTACTGCTGCCCTGGGGTAAGCTGACATTTTCATATGCACTAATTAGCAAAGAGGTCAAATAAAGTTTCAAATGAAATAGTTCATTTGTGGTGGTTTGCCTTTATGGAGGAACAAATCTCAAGTAAACTCTGTAATAACTGGCAGAGTAAATATGAGGTGCACTTGTTCTGCCCACCAGGACTGTTATCTACATCTAATTAACTGCAAATGAAATTGAGAAAAATACAATATAGATTTTTTAATATTATTTTTATTTTCTGATGAAGGCTGAAAAATAGCTATATGCTGAAGTATGAGATGTTGTCGCCATGCATACATGCACATACTCGCTTTTGGATATAATCAAATGTAACAGCAATGCCAAGACTGCCCTGGTAAACTAATAAATAGACTAATATCTCTTTCACTCCAATGTCTCTGCCACACTGTGTACTGGGGTTGGTAACAGCAGTGAGCTCTTCTGCTAATTGGTGCATGTAGAAATACCCAATTACACAAGGAGCACCAGCGACTTGACTAGAGATGGCTGAAACACCAGAAGAAATTGTAGTATTTCTAAGCCAGACACCACCTCAAATCTTGTTTTAATCACATAATTCCTCAGTTAAAGTTTCCAGCTGCTGCAGTCATAATTTTATCATTGTGAAAAGATAGACTAAATGGCTAAATATTTAGCAAAACCATCATCCATGCTTAGAAACAGTATCTACAACACAAGTACTTATAGGATTATATGATACTCGTATCTAAACTAGCCAAGCAGGTCTGTTTTACTTTCATGAAAAGCCAAATGGTTGTCTGAATTCCAATGCTCTATCTCAGTTTGCTGGTTTATTAATGAGTTGCTGTGCACCCCTCATACTGTGGGCACACCGCAGATTTTTGTTCCTAGCTCTTCTTACAGATCTACTTTGCCCTGAACAGGAATGTGACAAGAAGGGTTTTAAAAGTCTCTGCGGAGATCTTTATCGCAGAAGCTTGGTCACGGATCACTGTAGTATGGCAAGCACACATGCAAGCAGTCCCACTCAGATGAAATGAGCAGATGCAAGTGAGTGGTAACAGTTATTATCCAGTGTATCATTCAAACATATCTAATTAAATACAGTCCCACACCTTCCAAATATGACAGTAAGTCTGAATAAAAAGCATTTCATATATTTATAAAATAGTTTAGATTGGAAGGGACCTTTAAAGGTCCAGTCCAAATCTCCTGCGGTGAGCAGGGGCACCTTTAACTAGATCAGATTAGTCAGTGTTTCCATCACAAACTCTTTCAAGATTATATGTTTTTATACATGTAAGTAGTGCTAAATTACTGCAACATATCCAAATCCTAAAGCTGCTGTTAAGATTAGTAAAGCTACTATTCATTAAGCTGCACGTTTCAGTTGAGTTAGTTTTGAAAAATAACATCTGTATCTCCTCAAAATAAAGGGGTAGGTTTCAAATGTTCTCTTAAAAATTAGCTTCAGTTTATAGTCAAATAAAATCATATAGCCATATTGGCATCAGTTACATTTGTTTGCAAATTTACCCATATATAAAGTTGGGATTTGCAAATTTAATGCTCTTTACTCGATACTTTTCACTACTTAATTACCTTCCTTTATTTTGAATAGGATTTGCTTGTTAGTGCATAATGATGCATTTTTATATATTCATAGAATCATGCATTATTACAGCACGATGTTTCAAAGTATAAAGGTTTCATGAGGATGAACTTGGCAGGATAGTTTCCCCCATAAAACTTAAAATAGTGAGTTTTAAGTCTAAAGTCAGAAAGGAAGGTAGTTGTCAGTAAGAGCTAGTAAAATGTTCTGTGTGCAGAGGTGGAGAAAATAATTTGTTTACATGCATAATTTTTAAATCCCTATGTTTTTCATTTTATTCTCTATGAAGAACTAATCTCTAGTAAAAACTAGTAATGAGCATTGAAGTATCACTTGATACTTTTTGAAATACCCTGAAATAAAAGCAATTCTTAGTCTCCTATTCAAAGCTCCATAAAAACTAAGCCAAGTCCATCTTTTCCCCTTGTGAAGTTAGGTGGTAATTCCTTCATAGGTGGTTATATGAGTGGCATAGGTGGCAAATATGAGTTATTGAGCAGCATGAAGGTGAATGAAACATGGTAATTGCAATTTCTACATCATTGATGCCATGTGTTTATGTATGTGTGCTTATGACCCTGCGTTCAAACCGTATGTGTAGTGTAATATATATGCATCAAGTTTTTCAGTAGGTAGAATAAAATATGAGAGATATGTGGTGATCTATAATATGTATAGTGCTGACAATGCAGCCATTTTTCATTGTTTTATTTTATCTCTTTCTGAAATCATGGAACAGATTTTCTCCATGTTAAAAGTTGAAGTACAAATCTGCTTCAGAAATTCTGAGGTATTGGAAAAATTGTTTATGCCAAGTCTATTTTACTTTAAATTTATTACAAGCAGGAATGAATCCTTAAATGCTATGCTGTGCTATGTGCATGGGAAAAGAGGGACTTACTGTCCTTCAATTTTGTTCTTACTTTCAACTTCTGTTGCTTTCTTTTAATGCTTTATTAAGGATACACAAGATACTCATGTATAACTCATGCCCTTATTTTGGTTTGTGACTCTCAGAAGTTTTTGGTAACAAACCCACAAAACCCAACCCCCCAAAAAATACTCAAACTAAAAAAACCCCAGCATTTATTTTCTGTGTTACATAGAAGGTGAAGTATTTAGTTCACAGATGTCTATGGAAAAATGCCTACTGGAACCAAGGTTTCCTCAGAGAATCTTAAAAACAACTGCTCTGAACACTTTAATAGTCCTTCTTTTCTACATTGTGCCAAACCTGTTTGCCATGGAAAACGTGAACAAATTAGTCATCTTTACATCTTTTTAATTACACCTTCAAGACTGTGTTTTCTTGGGTTTTGGTTGGTTCAGGGGTTTGGATTTTTGTTGGTGTTGCTATTCAGATTAGTAGTTCCAAATGATTTTTTGACAACTGGGTTTTTTGTATTTACTGTTTCCCAATTCAACACTCAGGGGGACACATTCCTGTTTCAAAATATAGAATTGCAATATGGACGGTAAACAGCTAATTTCTCACATTTGTTTATTAATGACTGTGCAAACATTTATAGGTAAAAAATTTGTGATGACAATACTTACATTGATACACTTCATTTTTTTTAGCAAGTCAATAAAACAAAAGCAAAAATTTAACACAGAAACTCCTAATACATAGTCAAATATTACAGCTGGTGTAAGACATGTTGAAATGGTGAACTATGGATTAATTTATTTTGTAGACCTGTAATATCTCCTAGGTACATTGAAAATGAGAGCTGGTTTTGAGTAGAGGCAGTATTTGTTAACTGTAGTGTTACCAGCCTTTCCAACTTGCCTGATATTGCCAGTCTTACACTGACTGGCAGTCAGACACCTGACAGGTGGAAAAGCAGGAATGCTGCTTGTGGTCCCCTCAACTTATAGCCCTGGCAGGTTTGCTGTCAGCATTGTTGCAGTGAGCAACAAACTGAGTTCCTGAGTGCCAGCTCCTACTGAAGTACAGAAGATGAACTAATTGTTCAGAATTTGGGATTGTATTACTTTTTCTTTTCTTTTTTTTTTTTTTTTTAACAAGTTGACTACTAGAGCATTGTGTCTGGACATTAATTAGTTACTGCCTCAGAGGCAAGCTCATTTAATGAAATTTGAATTTGCCAGGCTTCTGAAGTGTATTTTCACTTGTATGCATTACACAATGAAATGATGACTCAATCTATGACGAGTAATAGAAAATCATTATTTAAGCAAAATGAAATCTAGGCTGTGTGATGAGCAGGACTGTAAGGCAGCAAAATACAGTGTCTTGCAAACGAAGATTTCGGCGAAACATAGATTTTTGGGAAGCACATTAAAAACTCCAACTTACAGTCTTGTTCCTCTGGGACATTACTTTTGTCAGCACTATTTTTAAATTGTCCTCTATTTGCTATCATCTCTGAAAATCAACAGTACAAAAAAAAAAAAAAAAAAAAAGCCAAAAACTAAAACCAGATTTGTTTACCAATTCTTCCGATTTCAAATGTTATAGAACAGTCATGACAGTAAGTGGCTGTGGAATAGGTTTTAGGAGAAATAAGCTGATAACAGCAGAATTGTTGACTTAACACGCCTTACCTAGGGTTGTCTGACATATGTGATAAATCATATTGCAAAGTTACAGATATATGTAAAGAAACTGCACATGTAAGCTTTTCAGATTTGAGTCAATTATTGGTAGACTACTACACAAAAGGACTCATAATAAAGATCTAAAGATTTAAATAAGTTAATGCCATGAAAATATGCAATTGAAATCTAATTGGCTTTTATGACAATTGAATCAAAATTAAATTATTATACTTCTTTACATGATGATGGAGAGCTGACTAAAAAATGTAATCATTAGTTTCACACTGCAAGTTATAATAAATAAAGTGCAACTGTATGGAAAAAAAAATTAGTTTGCAACAGTTGCCACTGAAGCTAGAAATTATCATAAAATTAGTTTGATATCTGCAAATAGAAAAGTTGCTGTATAATGGGAAAGGAAGAATACCTGACAATTCAGCCAAAATTAGTAGAAAATTCTGCTGTTCTTGTGTGATAGTGAAAATCAGCTCTAATGCACTCATACAGGAGGGCACAGAAGATGCGTTGTTTCCAAAAGTACGTATTAATGTAGCTTAACTTTTGTGCTTCTGTAAGCTCAGCATAGAAATAGGTCTTTTCTTTCTTTTTTTTTTTTTTTAATGTATGCTTTACACTAATTACTCAGTCCTCTGATCCTTAGAGGCAAGAATGTATATTTATTAATGTGAAATGTAATAGTGTAAGACAAATTGCATGTGTCATCTAGGTCGAACTTGTTGAATGCACTGGAAGATTTAGAAATTGCATACAAAATTTGTTTTGCTAATCACAGGGGTAGTTAAACCTTCTGGAGAGGAGGGTGATTTGAGGAGGGTGATTTGAGGATGGCGCACACTTCACAACTCAAATACCTTTACTTCGCTGTTACAGAGAGGGAACCAAACCAGCTTTTTGTGAGCTGTATGCATGTTTTCATGCAGGAAACTCAGGACAAGAGAAGAGGAAATAAGAATTTTCTTCTCATCCAGTCCAAGTATGTACAATGCTGTACTTTCTCTTCCATGAAAAAAAAAGAAGCTGGGGTAAGAATGCAGACAATCTTGAAAGCCTTTCTGGAGAATAATGCAAGGTGAGTAAGAACTGGTGGCACTCTAAAAGCAAGGACAATTTAATTGTGCATATATGACACAGAGTAGGCATGTTCAGGGTGTTCCTTGGTAGCGAGCTGTGAAACCAGGTTTCCTTTCACTCAGCTGAGCAGATGGGACCAGACTGTTCAGCCTACTGCAGGTGACAGCAACATTCAGTGGGCCTACACTGAGTTGAATTCTCTTTACAGACCTAAATTAATAGAAGGTGTACATAAGAAGGTTACTATTAAATAAAAACAGTCAATAACTGTACAGAAATGGGAAATAAACCAGATCTCTATATGACTATTTAAAACTATGTCCTATAAAGTGGTATTTAGTTCTCACTTATAACAAAAAGTCTTTGGAGTTTACAAACAGTTTTCTTATTAAAGAAATTGACACTTTTCAACAAAAAAATATCCATTTCCTGGTTGTCTAGTATGTTTACCAACAAACTTGAAATGGATTTTCATTCCTTATGTCACAGATCACTACTAAATGTTTCAATAGGTAACCCAACTTTGAATCAGAGGATCTCACACTGAAAGAAAATACAGCTTACCTTTATTAAAATAATAATAATCTTTGTTTACTCGTGTCAACCACTAAAAATGAGAATATTGCATATGAGCTCTGCCAACTATATAATAATTTGAATAGATAAACATACTAGTTTATATTATATATAGTTATTACTATGTTTATTATAGATTAAATATAATTGTTTAAATAGATAAAATACTGAAGCTTCCTTGCCTAGACAACAGTTACTCCTCATCTGAAAGCAGATAACTACAAATGGGTTAAAAGAAATCCTCCAGTGTAGAGCAGAGATGTAAAAATGTAACTAAAAATAAACCCTGTTTCAACTTGTTCAGAGGGCAAGAAGAGCCCAAGAGTTAGTCAATCAAAAAATAGTCTCCTTGTATCTACAAATTTGCAGAAAAAGCATACTTCTTTTCAAAGCTAAGTGAAGACAGAATTATCCATAACAGCAACATTTTTTCTCCAAAATATTTAACTGTCAGAAGATTGTATGAACAGTAAAAAGCTGCTTTTCAATGTGTAGATATTTCTAAAATTGCCACGGGAGATTCTTCCTTTTTGCTAGAATTTTATTGACAGTCTGCTTTCTGATGGAATTTCCATTGTAGATAACCTCCTGCTGTCCTAGAAATTGCATATAAGTGGTGTTACCTTCCAGAGTTGGGAGTATGTGTATGCAAGCAGCAGATGTGGGTACAAAAATTATTCTGTGATATTTTTATCTGCAAGCTATTGGTGCTTGCAGTTACATAGGATGTTTCCACTGTTACTGTGCAGTGACACATTAGGCTAGGCATGTAAAGTAATGCAGTGTGACTGATACAAGCTGATGTTACACTTCACAGCACAATGCTTCATAATGTGTTATGTCAATGAGAGCACTTAAAAAAAAAAAAAAAAAAAAAAAAAAGGAAGTAATTCTCCATAAAAACTATTAAAGGAATAACTTTTTGCCTTTCCTCCTGCTGTCTCTCTCAAAACACAAGAAAATACTGAGCGCAGAAGGCAATTTGTATTTGACACACAAAAATAACCTTTGGAGAATCCACAGCAGTAGATTGTTGTATAACAGAGACAATTAAGAAGGGGTTCTCTTTCTGCAGAGTGAAGATCATTTCAGTGATCTTTAATGGCTTTCAAAGCCATATATTTGTAGAGGAATAAGAGTAGGGTATATTGACATACTTCAAGTCTACATTACAAACATTTTCAACTTGAAGGCAATATGCTGCTTTGGTTACAAACAAAAATACTAGTTTTAATGAATTTTATTACATTTCAATCAATTGTATATTCCTTTTATGTAATGTCATTTAAAATGTATATGTCTGGTTTTGAAGGTGCAGATTTAATTTGCTTTTAAACCGTATGCTTTCTTTGAAGATGACATGACGGTACAGAAACCAGTGTGGTGTTTTCCTTGTGTTATTGTAGGACTTCTTGCAGTTACTCTTTTTCTTGTTCCATGAGTTCTCCTACAATTCAGAAACCTTTCTATCTTGTTCTCAAAACTGACCCTCATACCATTTCATCTGACTCCTGATATTACTGATACTAGCTGAGAAGTCAGGCACCATTTACTGCTGGTAGTTTTTTTCCTTGACAGTTGTTAAGAGTTTTGCAGTCTGTCATCAGAGAGACAGTACTATCTTGTAGCTGGTGGAATACATAGAATAGTTGATGGATACTTTGGGGTTCTCTGTACTGCTGCACTCTACATTTTAATGTGCATCTTCTCAGTACTTAAATTAGTTGTATGGTACCCAGGTCAGGAAATCTCTAGCTTTACTGGTGCATTACAGTAAACAGCAAGTTCTTTTTTAAAGGTAACTTTTATAACAATATATCCCACATCAGCTTCTTGTAGGCAACTTATGGCCAAGGAGAAACTGAAGCTGTTTGGACCTGTGACATTCAGTCAGGATCTGACAAAGGTTGAAGATGGGCAGTGTTGTGAGGAAGGCTAGAGTCAGTGGTGGCTCCAGCCTGACACACTAGGGTGCGCTCAGGGAAATGCAACAGGGTTTGGGCTGCCCTCTCTTCAAATGAAAACCAAAGGAACATAATTGACTTCTGTGTGAGGGAGGCAGCAAGTTAGAAGGGTGGAAAGAGCTTGTGCCCTCAGTCACCCGGCAGACCCAGGAGGAGTTTCTGGAAGTCTACATAGGGAAGTTTTTGTTCTCTCAGAACAGATGGTAGCTGTAAGAATGTTATGGAGGGGTAATTAGTTGATGCGAGATATGATTTTCAAATATTAATATTGTTTATTAATATTCAATATTCAGGACTCTTGCCACCCCAACCAATAATTTTAATAATGCTCAGTTCTTCGCACAGTCATGGAAACTTTATACAGATAATAACATAGGATCTAGAAATATCTAGTAATAATATAATATTAATTGAACTGGAAGAGA
>WBNM01022367.1:131840-147484 GCA_013399055.1 Ramphastos sulfuratus | reverse complement strand
AGAAGTCATTGAAAGTAGTAGGTAATGACAATGACTGTTAGATTTAGACCATCGGATTATGGAATTGAGATCTTACTAGAAACACGCTTGTGGGGAAAAAAAAAACCAACATCCAACAAGGAATGAAAATTTCTTAAACAGTTCAAATTTCTTTTTGCCTGAAGGTTGGAAACCTTTCTTGATAAATCACTTTTATGCTACCTTTGACAAATGAGCAAAAGAAAGCTCTGAAGTTGGTGAAAGTTTAGCATTTAGAATAATGAAAACACAGGAGTAGAAATGAGGAAGAGTTTGCCTTTATTAGTAAAAGAGTTTTCTTTTGCAGCCCATTCTTTTCTGTTCCAGAAGAAAATATGTTTTAGTCTTCCATGCTACAGTCAGATCATTAATTTGTTGAAATTATTGTTTTATTCTCTAGTTCGTTTGATAGTAACAAAAGGATTTAACAAAACTGCCTTTTTATCAGTGCATCTCAACTATCCAAGGATTATTCACTCAGTCCAGATCATCTTCCAAGACAAATTGTTTTTAAACTCAGTCTCCATAAAATATTTCTCATCCACTTAGAGTTGTAGGTGTGACCTTCATATGAAAGCTAAGCAGTCAAAGAATGGGGAACACCTTATTTATTTATGTTTTTCTTTACTGCACGTTAAGAGCTCCAACCTCCTGATACTGTAATTTAGATAAGGTAAGAGAGTAAAATAAATTGTTAATCTGTATAATTAACAATTCCGAATAATTAGGTCTTCTGTTGAATTGCCCATACCAATTATGTGCCTGTTTAGAGCATCCTAAATCCACAAACTGTCATTAAATTGCTAAGAGATGTTAAAACACAGAAGGCCTTCTAAAAGCAACCTGCTATTAAGAGAGAAGGTTCTCAGTTTTGGAAGAGCAAAACCATTCAGGATCTTCTGTAACATATTCTTATCTTTTCCATCACGCTGACCTTACTAATCATATGTCATTATTAGTGTAAGTTGTTATAGTGGTCAGGATGCAGTTTCAGCTACTTCACATAGTTAAGGATTATATTATCCTATTTGCACTATATATTATAGCAATTTAATGGCAATCTGAAGGGCGAAACTAAAAGTAAGGATAAACAAGTGTATAATTAACAAAATGAGAAGATCTCTTTGTTTCCTCAAAATAGAACCAGATTTTCCTTTCCAATACTGAATCACCTCTTTTAACTATCAATAGGAGAAAAGTAATAGTTTTCCTAAATGTCTGAGTTTCTTTTGATAATCTTATGTTTCCCAGGGTTGGTGGTTTTGGTTTTTGGGTTTTTTGTGGCTTTGTGGGTTGTGGGTTTTTTTGTTGTTGATGGTTTTTTTTGTTTGGTTGGGGGTTTTTTGTGTTGCTTGAAACAATAAGTAAGATAAATATTAGAGACAGCAAAAATGCTATATCAAGAAAATAAAATCCCACAGATAGGCTCAGGTGTTTAAAAACATTTTTCAGCATAGTTAAAAAATAAGTAGTTTGTTTTCTATAAAGAAACTGCAGCAATTCTGGCAGATATTAACTGATTGAGAGGCTGAAATGAGAGTCATATAGTGGGAAAAATACTGCAGGTGAAGCCTAAATTAATCATGTCAATGTCGATGTAACTCATGTAGTCTGTCTTTCTGTGCTATTTACATGCACTGTCTTTATCTCCTGCTTGGAGACACTACCCAGAGATCATACTGACCGTTCAAAGAGGGTGTCATGAACAAATTTGTATGTGTCTAAAATGTAATATAAGCTCTTTAATGCCTGCTGTCTTAGCTTCTGTTACTCCTTAGCACTCCACAGGAACTCCAGTTCCTGTCAAGGAACTGGCAAGGAAACTTTTTCTTGCCTTAACTTGCTTTGCTTGGACAGAGGAGTGAGAGACACAGTCTGTGCTGCTATGCTGCAGGTGATGGAGACTCCTACTGCATCCTGCAGGGTTCTGCTGGCTAAGGTTCTGTTTGACCTCAGAGAGATCCAGACCAGGGAGAACTGTGAATGTGTAGATGCCACAAATGGCTGTCAGTATACAGTCTCTATTCACTATGAAATGGATTTTGGCTAAGTTCCTAAGTAGTTGGTGCAATTAGATATCTGAACTGAACTGTTCTCTGAAAAAAATCTTCAGTTGTTTTATCTGCAATATCAAAAGTAGAAAAAGTGCTGTCCCTTTTCTTTGACTACGTGCACTAAAATGGCATGAAAGTATTACCTGTTTACTACTGTACTGATTGTGTTTCAGAAAAGGCAAGGGAAAATTACACACGGTTTAATTAAATGTAGCAAAACAACTAGTAACTGAAATTAATTTGTTTGAATTTAAATATAGCTTTGTTTTTTGTGGTGGGCCATCAAACCCACTGTTGGTGTGGGCCAGCCGTGGATCTCACACAGTCTAACTGCTGGGAACTGACATGTGCTGCGTTGTGTGTGCCAGCTCAAATAGTTACACACTACAATACAGAATGGTTCTTAGTCAAGCAAGTGATTTTTGTGCAGAGCATTTCACAGGAAATGTAGTTATTACTAGAAGGTTACATTGAAACCAACATGAAAACTGACTAAAGGTTACATACAACATTTGAGATTACAAATCTTTTACAGTTAGCGTGGAGTCCTCTTGGGGTGAGGGTGATGGAGGTAGGAGCAAGTGTTGTAACATGCAATCTGACATCACTTGATTTATTCATGTGCTCAAACAGTGGGTTATGTTATCTACTTGATTCATCATTTAAAAAGGAAATTATTATAACTGAATTTTAGCCACAGCTGTGAAAAGGAGGGATTCAGCTATGACTGGACTAGAGAAACAGCTCACCAGTATTTTAGTTTCTGTTGTGAAATCAATGCTTTGGTTTTTGTGTGTGGATGAACGTAATATAAGATAATTATGTGAAAATAACTGAAGACTTCAGGTTGGTTTTGGTTTTGTTGGTTGGTTGAGTTTTGTTGGTGGGTTTTTTTTTCAAGAAAAATTTCTCTTGAGAAGATATGGAAGGAAGTTGAAGACTTCACTGTAATCCTCTCAGAGCTGAAAGAGAGTAGAAGTTACTTCATCATCACAGCTTATTCTTATATTAAAACCCAAAATATTTAAGATTATTAAAACCTCCAGTAATTTAAAACTGTTTTTTTTGGGACACTACAGAGAGACTGTAGAAAACAGCACACTCTACTTTGAAAACTTAGGGTACTTTCCTATTCTAATGTCAAGAACTGAAGAATAGCAGTGTGACCCACTGTTCTTCATTCTTCATTTTAAAAACATAAGGCACAATTTACTCTTAGTGACAGCTGGTAGTAAATGCTCTTAGGTATGGTCATGAAGAATGATTCAAGCACCGTGCCTAGGTCCAATAGAAGGTTTATAAACTTTTTGTGGGGGAGAGAAGAGACACCTATTATTGTATTTTCCATTTTAGAAAATGGGATTGCATTCAGAATTTATTCACAGGTGGTCTGTAATAAACAAAATAGTGACAGTTTTAATTAGAATAATATCTTTGCTAGCCAGAAAATGGAAGAATACTTCATAAAAATGTAACAGATTAATTTCTCTACTCGCGGCTAGTCCATAATTTTGCTATCACTGTTTTTTTCTTTTCTTTTTTGTTTTTCTTCCTCCCCTAAGATTTAATTAAAAAGCCTGTGTTGTAGGGTACGACTCTATACTGGCAGTAGGACAAACTGAAAGGAATTGGCATTTATGGGAAATCAGAAGTCTTTATTTCTTAGGAAAATTATTCTGTTGGTTTTGTTTTTTTTTTCCCCGTAGGATTTTTTTTTAAAAAACATTATACGAAAACGTATAGAGAGCAAAAACTGTTGAGGGAAGAGGAACAGAGACTAATAATACTAATTTTCTGGTACTAATGTAGCCTCAAATAATTTGCTTAGGTAGTCTTCTAGTCAGATTTTGGTTTTAATGGAAAACTGGCATCAAGATTTTGGCTGAAGGACTTCAAGAAAGTATTCTCTTAAGGACACGGGGTATGTCAGCAGTGAAGTGAAAGGATAAAGGAAGAGGTTCTCCATGTAACTGTAACTATGTATGATGTGGAAAACTAAATAGTAATGCCCACAGAGACTTGATAACTCACCACCTAGCATCTTCCCTTCTCAGAGCTCTTCTCTTGTCTTTGTTGAAAGCAGCAATGAGTAAGTTCAGTGAAGTCTTCCAGTGAGGGTATTTTAGCACATGAAGGAAGGCTGATGAAAGCCCAAGTTCAGTGTAACCAAGGCTCGGGAAGTTGCCTTAGGCTATGTAACAGCAATAGCAGTGGGCCAGAAAGCCTCAAGTGTGTTGTTACATGAAGGTCAAGGAGTCAGCTTGGTCTTGAAAGAAAAGAGATGAAAAATATCTGTGATGGGAGGAATAGAAAAATGTTTTCTAACATTGTGCATGTGGAGAGTGTTGTCAGTCTGTTTATTTTCAAGTTAACCATAAAAATACGCTGAAGGAACTTTGTAATTTCTTCTTTTTATCTATATATATTATAATTTGAATTTGTACCTATAGACCTTCACAGGGAGCTAGAAGTAGGTGCTTGCCAAGCCAGGAGTTTCAACTTCTACTTACAGCACACGCAGCAAGGCTTCAGAAACAATTCATGCACTCTGTGAGAAAAAGGGAAGGGCTCATGATATGGGAAAAGGGACATAGACAGCTGCTGCACTTTGCAGACACTTCCCTCCTGTTTTGCCACTACCAGGATTAGCTCTGGCGGGGATCTAAGGACAGGGTAAAACCTCTCTTAAACTTCCCTATGCAGTGATACTGGAAACACCCCTTCCCTCTTACACCAGCCTATAGATACTCCAGACCTCCCGTTAGTCTTTTGGTGTTTTTGCACGTAGTTTTAGGGAAGAAGAAAGCACAAAATGCAGCTTCCTCATCTGGCTTCCAGAATTTCTTTTTCAATTCCAAGTGTGCCATAACTGTAATGGTCAAAGACTCTCACAGAAAGATCAGTTACATGAGTACTCTGTATTTCACCCTTTTATCTTGATGTAACTGATGTGGATCTTGGTGACAAAGCTGGCCTTGCCTAAATCAGGTAAGGTGTTGGATTGGGCCATTTTGACATAGCCATGTGCTTGTGCCTAGAAGTTTTAACATGTTAGCTAGATTTCCTTTACCTTGGTTTTAATAATCATCCATTAAGTCCTGATAATTTGAAATTCTTTCTGACTTTGAACTTAGATTAAAAGCATATTGCTTCTTTCCAGTCAAAATTACTATAACTTAGGTGGTTAACCTGTGTCATTAAACAAACAAACAAAAAAAAAAACAAACCCAAAAAAACCAAACAAAATCCAACCAAACCACTTTTATGCAGTTTTATATCACCAAAGTATTTAGAACACATACAACTAACTGCAAGTAGAGCTTCAGAGTTTGTAGCAAGCCAACTCTGAAGGCAGGAGAAAAAGTTGTGAATCAAATTACAGACCTGTCAGCCTGACCTCAGTGCCATGCAAGGCTATGGAACAGATCATCTTGAGTGCCAGCACAAAGAACCTACAGGATGGCCAAGAGATCAGGCCCAGCCAGCATGGGTTTAGGAAAGGCAGGTCCTTGCCTGACCAACCTGATCTGCTTTTATNGTGGCCAGGAGAGCCAATGGCATCCTGGCCTGTATCAGGAACAGTGTTGCCAGTAGGACCAGGGAGGTTATTCTGCCCATGTACTCAGCACTGGTCAGTGGACTTGAGTCCTGTGTCCAGTTCTGGACCCCTCAATTCAAGAGATGTTGAGCTACTGGAACATGTCCAGAGAAGGGTGACAAAGGTGGTGAGGGGCCTGGAGCACAGCCCTATGAGGAGAGGCTGAGGGAGCTTGGGGTGTTTATGCTGTAGAAGAGGAGGCTCAGGGGTGACCTCATTGCTGTCTACAACTACCCGAAAGGAGGTTGTAGCCAGTTGGGGGTCAGTCTCTTCTCCCAGGCAACCAGCAACAGGACAAGGGGACACAGTCTCAAGTTGTACCGAGGGAGGTCTAGGCTGGATATTAGGAGGAAGTTCTTGACAGAGAGAGTGATTGGCATTGGAATGGGCTGCCCAGGGAGGTGGTGGAGTCGCCGTCCCTGGAGGTGTTCAAGAAAAGTCTGGATGAGGCACTTAGTGCCATGGTCTAGTTGATTGGCTAGGGCTGGGTGCTAGGTTGGACTGGATGATCTTGGAGGTCTCTTCCACCCTGTTTGATTCTAAGCATCTAAGTATACACATGTAACATTTTTTAAATCACTAAGATTTAAAATTTTCTTCTAAAATATAGGTCTGGGTCCTCCCCCAACCTTTAGTTTTTTAGCTGAGAGTAAGCACATTTTCTGAGTTTGGAACCTGCATTAAGAAATTAACGACAGTAGATATTTTTTGTACATGTTTGTGAGTGAAAAGAAGTCCTCCTTGATGGGATTTATACATATCTGCCAGCCTTCCAAGAAGCTTTTCTGGAGCTGCGGATTACAGCTGTAGAAGAAAATCGGTACAGTTCCCAGCCACTACATCCCTCACTTGGGAATGAAAAAAGTCTCAACAAGAGCTCCTAATTACACAGATGCGTGGAATAGTAACTATTTTATTCTACGTTATCATTTTGTGGCAGAGTAGAAGTCATGAATGCGTTGTACAGAAAATAGAGCAGATTATGGTGAAGGAAGGAGTATATACTCTACTGGTGAAATCTGAGAAGTTCCCTAAAATAAAGTTATCCTAACATGGATAATGCTATCAAATATAACAGAAAATAGAGATAAGGAAGTGAATATTTTTTTATATCCGACAACACTAGCATCCTGTTGCGCAATAACTGTTTGACTAGTATCTGTAGTCTTTGTTGTGCTATAGCTCAACTACATAGAACAGAATAACCTCTGAGTCTCTTGAAGACATGGTTTAAGAACCAGAGTTTATGTATTCATTAAAATCCATTGTTCCAGGGCTATATAAAGTCAACCCAGTCTCTCATGCTTTATTTAGAAAAACAAATCAAGCAAACCCCTGAATTTATACAGCACTTGACAGGTGGGAGTACAGTATAGTTTACAAAATTTGTTTTGCCTTTATTATTCTGAATATTCCCCTTATTACTTTGAAAAAGTTCTGAAAGCTGATTCCTCAAATACCTACAACCTCTCCCCAATGTGCTGCTTTGCTATCTTCAGAAATAACAATGATGCTCTTTCTATTCTGCATCATTAGCCCATACCTGAATTGTTGGTTAGGAAGCAAATTAAATGGACTTTAAAAGCTAGTGTCAGTAATTTTATAATGAAAGCATGGAAGCTGTTGGGCTTTCATTTTAATAGAAACTGAGAAATAATTTGTTGTGTGAATAATACTAATGTAATGCAAACCATGTCAACTCCATAACTGAGTCTTACTTAACAGATGTTTTACTGAAATTTGTATAGTGATGCTGAGGATGCTTGAAGTTTTTCCTACTGCATCTGTTGGCATAGGGTTACTTCAGGTCAGTCATTACCATACATACAGATTAATTCAGAAAAAAAATTAGTTTTCTTACCTCCTTTTTACTTTATTTTCATAAAATCGTGGAACTGTTGAGGTTGGAAGAGACCCAAGGTCAACATGTCCAGCTCCTCACCAGGAGCTTGCAATCCCACTGCTACTGCTAAACCACTACCACTAAACCATGTCCCTAATCACCCCTCCACATCTTTTAGGTACCTTCCGGGATGGTGACTCCACCACCTCCCTAGGCAACCTGTTCCAATGCCTGATAACTGTTTCTGTGAAGAATTTTTTCCTAATATCCAACCTGAACCTCCCCTGACACAACTTGAGGCCATTTCCTCTTGTTCTGTCACATGCTGCATATGAGAAGAGGTTGGACCCCCATCTTGCACCAACCTCCTTTGAGGTATTTGTAGAGTGTGGTGAGGTTTCCCCTCAGCCTCCTCTTCTGAAGACTTAATGGCCCCAGTTGCCTCAGAAGATTTGATTTTGGGGATGTTAAAGGACAAAATGGAAAAGGTGACGTTATCTTCTAAAAAATCAGTTTCACTGTCACACTGTTTTATCATATTAAGTTATACATGGCTTCTAGAATCACTCAGGAAAAGACCTCTCCTTAAAGCCTAAATTTACAAACTTCATATGCCGAGCTTGTCAGCCACAAATATTCTGGGCCATCTTATCTAACTGCTTTCCTAAGAAAGATTGGACCTGATGATCCTTGAGGTCCTCTCCAACCTGGTGTTGTATGATTCTGTGATGGATCTGTTAGATTCCTGATGCACCTAATGCCTCTACAGTTTGCAGTCTTACTTTAGTATCCAGTTTTTAATGAAATGCTTTAGATTTGTAACTGTTCTTCTCTAATAAAATAGGATAAAACTAGGTAAATATTTGAATGAAGGATCTGCTGTCTCACAGGTTGACCTAGTAACAGGAGATAAACTCTTATTCCTCATTTAGGTCCAAATGATTGTCACTGCTCTGTAATCCAAATTACTGTCTTTGACTGAGACAACCAACATAAAGATTGTTTGTTTATAGAATAAATAATTCAGACAGATGTACAAGTCTCAGTCCTGGCAAAATTCCAAACTGTATTAAAATCTTTTCTCTTAATTGAGTGGAGGAATTTTATATTCTGAGGAAACAAGCTAACTAATTTTACTTCCTCAGTGGCTGGTGTCCAAGGAGGGCTCTGTCCATTTTGCCTTCAATCACAGTTGGTGTGTTTCTGAATCTAGCACTGAGTCCAGTCTGCGACTTCCCTGGTGCATGCCCACAGTGTAAGTGGTGAAGGTGATGTAACTACCACTGAGGGGGTTGAGTTCAGTATTGGATTTGTATATATTTGTAAATATTTCATTTCATTGTTGTTATGTCTGTTAAAATAATTTCAGTTTTAATTTCCAATCCAGAAGTTTCTCTTTTCTCTTTCTCTTCCCTTTTGGGAAAGGAGAGGGGTTAAAAGAGAGCATCTGTCGCTCTAGTGGCTGGCCCAGCCCTAATCCTAAACAGAGAAAGAAAAGGTAGAATTTTATTTAATTGTCAATTTATGCTTCTTATATTAAAATACTTTCTGGAAAATGTGTTTTGTAAGTAGCTTTAAATATATTTCTATTAGGAAGGAAAGGAAATATGTATTCTGAGTGAAGTCAAACAGAGCAGTGACATTTAATGATGGGTTTTAAAGGAAGGTAGACAAGTGTTTAGCCAAATATGTAAGTAGTTCTAGCAGTTGAAATCAGAGCATTTAGATCATTTTGACATTCTTAATTGGATGTTCCCTCGCTCGCTCTCCTGTCTTGCTATTTGAATTTGTTTCTCTCTAAATTTTTCAGAATATTCAGAATGTTCATAACCTACAAAAATAGTGCATTTAAGTATTTCTGATGTATATGAGGTCAAATTGTGCACACAGCCCAGAACCATTAAAGTCAGTGGAATTATACCTGGTGATATTTTACCCCCCCACACATTTAGCAGTCAAGACAGATAAACAGATGTGTACCCTTCTTTGAAATCTTATTTTTGCCAGAGGCTAGATATGTGAAGAATCAAACTGATAGTAATGGAAGTTTTGGTACAGAAAGGGAGTAGTATGAACTCTTCACTCACACCTATGTATATTTATGTGTGTGTGAGTGTGTGTGTGATGGAAGGCCAAAATAGGCCTAAACACATCCTGGCTTTCCTAGACATGTTTTCTGCTCTCCCTTCTTCTGCCGATGGGGGAAGCACTGTGGGAAAGGAGGACAAAAGGCCCTGGTGCCTTCCAGCCTCCTCCATGCCCCTTCCAAACATGTAAAGACGTGAGGATACTGTGTTTATACACTTGTTTGTGTTCTGCCCTATAAGATAAAAGTAAGCTCTAGCTTCACCTAGTATGGTCTGTTTTGGCAAACTGCCATTCTGATTGGCTAATCTGTGTCCGAAGGCCTATTAGTCTTGGGTTGCATTGATAAAAAGAGAGGAGCAGGTAAAGACAACATGCTCTGCCATTGTATTCGTGCTTTTATTTTAATGTGCTCAGTTTTTACCCTGCTATTACTCTCTGCTGTTGCATCCTGCCATGCTTTGCTAAGCAATAAGCTAGCTCTGCTACATAATCATCGAGACAGTCATCAGCAAGTTTGCAGATGACACCAAGCTGGGGGCAGATGTTGGTCGGTTGGAGGGCAGAAGGGCTCTGCAGCGGGACTTCGAGTGCCTGGACAGATGGGCAGAGTCCAATGGGATGGCTTTTGTGCTGGTTTAAGGGGAACCAGGATCAGGTCAGAGATCATCTGCCTCTCCCCCAGCATGCTTGTTAGAGTCTGGGAAGAATCAGAAGCCTCAGTGGCTATTAAGACATTGACAGAACTCCCTGCAAGAGTTTGGGTACTGTCTGGAAACTGTAGTTAGCCCCGGGAGTCTGGAGAGATATTTTTGGTAAGTAAATACTCAAAAGCCTCTTTTGCAAAAGTCTGTGAACTCTTAAGGCATTCAGGTTCACTTCTGCCTTAAGCAGAAAGGAGCTTCTCGAGCGGGCAATTGGTATAACTGACCATGAGAACTTCTAATGGTTTAATGTTTGTTCTACTATTGCTAGTTATTTCTTAAGTGTTCTAGATCCTGTTGTTTCTATCTGTGTAGTGTTTTTCATGACCGTGAAAAGAACCAATTATTAAAAACTATGGTTGGTGGCCAGTGGGGAGAGTCCTGAATAATAAAATTAATAAACTATATTAATTTTTTAAAAAATACCATATCTCAGCCACACTTTCCCACCATAACAGTGTGTATGTGTGTGTGTGCCAGTATATATAACTTTCACTTCTACAACTACCTGAAAGGAGGTTGTAGTGAGGTGGGAGTCAATATCTTCTGCCTAGTATCAGGTGACAGAATGAGAGGAAATGGCCCCAAATTGCACCAGGGGTCTTTTAGGTCAGATATTAGGAAACATTTCTTTACTGACAGGGTGGTAGAGCCATTGGAATAGGCTGCCCAGGGGGGTGGTAGAGCCATTGTCCCTGGAGGTGTTCAAAATAGATGTAGATGTGGCAATTCAGGATGTGGTTTAATGTCCATGGTGGTGTTTAGTCACAGTTGGACTCAGCAATCTTTCCCAACTAAAGCAATTCTGTGATTCTACTGAAACCAACTTTTGATCAATTTTTTTTTGTCCTAGACTCTAGAGAAGGTATTTCATACTATATGGATCTTCAGTATTTTATGGCTGTCATTTTCTATATCACATTTTGGTGTTATGTCATGCAGCATAAGACCACCAAGCAGCTATTGTAGAACTTTCAATCACGAAATACCTGCATATGAGGGAGGAAGGGAAGTATAATCTTCACTGTAAAAAGGAAAGGGGAAAAAAAAAAAAAGGAATAAATATGAGAGGAGAAGAAACTGAAAGACTCTCATATGACTATGCTGGTACCTATGACTGTGACTTATTCCTAGTCTTAAAATACTAAATATTGTGTGTTGATATAGTTCTCCTAGTTTAATAATATATAGCAAAATAGGAAACAACTTACAGAATAACAAAAAGAATCTTCAGAACTATAGAGTAGCTTCCATGCAAAGAATGACAAGTAAGCTGAGACTTTTTCTGAAGAACTAGCAGAAGATATCAAAATGGTCTATGAAGTCATGTCTGGAATGCAGCAGTAGCACAGGTATTAGTTGTCATTGCCTCTCCCAAACCAAAAACTAAAGAGTGCCAAGTACCAAGTTAAGGTAGAAGGTGGCAGGTCTAACGCCAGTACAGGGACTCCTGGGCATTCCTATCAGATGCTGCAGATGCTAAGCATTTGTATGAGTTTAGATTGATACTGAACAAGAAAATACTAAGGATAGAACTCATGACGTAAGCAATATTAGCCAGTGATCAGCTTTGCTGGAGTATGCAGTGTTGTATCCTCACAAATTCTTAACTCCAGCTGGCAACTAAGCCACTCAGCTCAATACAGCCACTCGTTCACACCCTTCTCATGAGACAGAGGAGATAATCAGAAGGGTAAAAGTCAGAAAACTCATGTGTTTAGATACGGTTTAATAAATAAAGCAAAAACCGTGCATGCAAGCAAAGCAGAACAAGGAATTCATTCACCTTTGATCTGTTGAGGTCAGCTGTCTGAGCTGTTGTCTCCCAGCTTCTTGTTCATCCCCAGCCTGCTTGGTGGTGGAATGGTATGAGACGTGGAAAAGGCCTTTAGTCTGAGTAAGCACTGCTCAGTAGTAGCTGAAACATCCCTGAATTATCAATACTGTTTTCCAGCACAGATCCAAAACAAGCCTCCTACCAGCTACTATGAAGAAAATTAACTCTCTTCCAGCCAAAATAAGCACAGGCATATGTAAAATTTCACTATGTATCATGTAGTTCTATGCTTTGTTTTCAAACTGTTAATTTTAGCAGAGAAAAATAAACACTGCAAGAGCATTCTTAAGCCCAGAAGCTGAGAGGTACACAATGCAATGCGACTGATTTAGTACAATGTCTAATCTACCACAAAGTAGCTATTTGGGGCATAAAGAGAATGGCAGGTGGGAGTTTTGAAATTTGTGTCTTTTTCAACTGCCTCTACTTTTCATATTCTTCTGAAAAACTGTTGCTAAGTGATCTTTATTTAGCTTCTCTTGGGCTTATACTTTTTAAACTTCTGAAGACGCTATCACTGATCTTTTGAGTAAAGTGTGTACCTCTTCACCCTTATTTCTTTATTACATACCATTTGAAATAGTTCTGTTGTGTTGATAGCTCAGCATAAAAAGAGACCAATATAACTGAACTCTGTGTTTTCAGGATTTTTTAATTTTATTTCTCCACCCCCTCAGTTAGTTGTATAACTGCATTGTGAGTTTGAGTTTTTTCCAAACCACTTGATTCAAAACATATGTTTAGCACAGTACATCCCAAGCTATTGAACATATCAGCAAAGATAAAATGTAGCAGCTGTAGTCTCAGGTTACTAATGAGTGGGTTGTGTTCACAACTGAGAGAGCATAGGAAAAAGCACAACTTTGCGCAGTGGTAACTGAGTTAATTTCTTTCTGAAATTGATATTCCATGATAATTGCTATATTTCACAGGATCCCACAGAGATTCGTAAGTTCGTTACCAGGTTTCGAATGTGACTAATCAAACTAAAAGAAATAAAATTAAGAACATCATGAAATGCTGATTGCTGGAAACAGTATGGCAGGCAGCACATCATTGCAAGCTTGTCTTCCTCTTACAGTTCCCTCAGGTACCTGATACTGACTTCAGAGAGAGATGAGCAGTAGGCTTGGTATGACTTTTTGGCCACCCACAGTGAGTCTTGATCATAATTGTAACACTTTCACAATCTACTGTGAAAGCAATGAATAGGTGACTGTTGAGAACACTGAACCCCCAAGAGTGCTTAACGCAATTACTTCACAGAGTGGAACTTTTTCATGGCTGTTAGTCTGGCTGAGATTGACCACCTGGAAATACTGGACCAATAAATGGCAAAAGTCCCTTTTTATTCCCTGGAAAGAAGAGAAAAAGTTAAGTTCAGCTGCCAAATCTTGGATGTGTTAGGAACTGAGCATCTTAGGTCAGCCACAGGTAGAGGACAGCAGTTACTAAGAGCTGTGAGAAGCCAGGTTTTCAGAGTAAAATGAGCAGGTGGTTTATATACAGAAGGTATGGCAGCTGATGGAAAACAGGTAATGTAATAAGTTATTGATTCTGTGGAGAATGAGACAACTACAGCTGTGATGCATGAAGTCAAGATGCCTTTGTAAGGCACAGAACAGAAACTAAACTATCTATGAGAGTGCTGAAATAGGTCTGAGGGGCAAAGAAGGACACCACCAGTAAAAGAAGGAAAGATGGTGAACATCTGCTTGGAACTGTGCAGTCTTGATCCAAAATCCTTATTTAGAAAAGTATAAGGATATTATGCAGAGACAGAAGCCAAAGTAGACAAAAGAATGCTCCCTTACATTTCTACTAATACACATTTCTAATGAGCATTGGGACATTGGAGTTTTCATTTGGAAATACAGTTTTCATTACAAATACAGATTTTCCATGTTTACTACCCACAGCTAAGTATTTCAACACTTCTGTGAATGGGTTATGTTACATCTGTAGCCCTGCAAGCCATTACCCTACTGACTATTTTATCTCACTTTCTCTTTAGCAGCAGATTAGACAAGCAACAGGCATCCACTGCCTTGTGGCGTAATGGGATGTTAGAGCACAATCTTTGCATTGCTCCTTGTGATACAACAAATATACACTTCTCTGTTTCTATAGCAGAACCATGGGGGGGAAAAAAAAAGGCATTGCAATTAAGCACATAAATGCTTCTAAGATCTGAAATTTTTGTGATGGCTTTATTTACCCATAAGAAAGCTAAGGATTCTTGTACTTTCCACAGCATAGATGCAGGAGGAGAAATGTAAATTAGAAGAAACAGTCTTTTAAGGCATAGCTGACTATGAGCAAAGCAGGTTAAAAAGCATGATATGTGCAAAGCATGTTTTGTGCATGAATGTCTTTATGTCTTGCACCCTTTACCATTTGGATAAAAGTAAGTTATGTTTTTTCCTCATATTTTTGTTTGTTTTTTAAATACAAGTAAATTGGAGGAAGTGTGTTAAACATGATTTTAGTATCTAACTAAGCTGAAAACCTCCATCCTTCTTCAATGACTCAAAAAAAAGGCCAAGCATAATGACCTTTATTTCAGAGTCTATTCAGGATAGAAGTGAATTGTTTTCCAGAGGTGCTGCATGCTGAACAGATTAATAAGGAAGAGGTAATCATTCAAAGTGCAGAATCTGGGAAGAGATAATGGACAAGGAGATGAGGATGGACAGGGACAGGACTTCTATACTGTCAGTCACAATCTTTGTTGGAAGTGGAGAAGAATTTTAAGCTAGGAAGGGGTTTGCTCAGCGTAGTTTATAATCCTCAAGGTGAAAAATTGCTTTCTAAATTTGAGCGTATGGATGCTCAGTCTTCTTTCAGGTCCATAGCAGGAAAGAAACAGGGTTTTAATTTTGACTGTGCTGTGGAGAGAACACTTGACAGCCCTCTCCTTGTAAGTGTCTGTGAGTAATTTAATTATTAATGCTTGCTGTGCAATACTTCAGGGTTAGAGGAGAGAACGGGCTCAAGCAACATTTTTCATTTTCTCACAGCTTTCTCTTCTGCCCTTTAGTTATCTCTCATTAGTGGCACTCTCACATTACTTTTAAAAGATTTTTTTGTTAAAAATAAGGTTAGTAGCCAACAGTGTCTCTGCTTTTATAGACCATTGTAGGAGGCATATATTATGATGACGACAACCGCAACCACTGTATCATCTGGAAGTTTTAAACATATGTCTCAGATAATTTCTACTGGTTAATTATTTTTTGCTATTTCATTTACTCTTAGTCCTGTTTCTTGCTATAGCTTACTTGGCCTGGGCCCACCTCTCCAGCCTGTCCAGGTCCTTCTGGATGGCATCCCTGCCCTCTAGCAAGTCGACTGTGCCACACAGCTTGGTGTCATCTGCAAACTTGCTGAGGGTGCACTCGATTCCTCTGTCCATGTCACTGACTAAGATGTTAAACAGCACTGGTGCCAGCACTGACCCCTAAGGGACGCCACTTGTCACTGGTCTCCAGGTGGACATTGTGCC
>WBNM01022367.1:101065-131344 GCA_013399055.1 Ramphastos sulfuratus | reverse complement strand
ATTTCATGGTCACTGCAGCCAAAGCAACCCTTCAGCTTCACTTCACTCACCAGCCCCTCCTTGTTGGTGAGGACTAGGTCCAGCATAGCACCTTTTCTCATGGGTTCCTCTACCACTTGCAGGAGGAAGTTATCATCAATGCACTCCAGGAACCTCTTAGATTGCTGGTGCTCTGCTGTGTTGTCCTTCCAACAGATGTGAGGATGGTTGAAGTCCTCCATGAGGACCAGGGCCTGTGAACATGAAGCTTCTCCTCTTTGTTTGTAGAGGGCCTCATCTGCTTCACCTTCCTGATCAGGAGGCCTGTAGCAAACTCCTACTATGATATCACCTTCCCTTTAATCTTTACCCATAAGCTCTCTGTTTTTGGGTTACACATCCGCAGGTGGAGCTCCACGGCCTCTAGTCTATCTTTAATGTAGAGGGCAACACCCCCTCCCTTTCTCCCCCGCCTGTCCTTCCTGAAGAGTTTGTAACTATCTATCCCTACATTCCAATCACGAGATCCATCCCACCATGTCTCAGTGATGCCAATGACATCATAACCCTGGGCACTTGCACATATTTGCAATTCTTCCTGTTTGTTCCTCACGCTCCTTGCATTAGTGTAGAGGCATTTCAGTTGTGCCTCTCTTGGAGCTGACTTGCTGACTGATTTTCCCTTACCTTGTTCTTTTGGGACTCTTTTCTCAGTCTGTGCTTCAACCCTAGGGTCAGATCCCACCTGTACATGCTCAGACACCTCTGTAGATATTAGCCTGCTTCTACCCCTCACATTATCACTACCACATGGATTACCACATGATGCTTCCCTGTTGGCCTGAAGGGGAATTACCTGAGGGGGATCTGGCTCATCTCTGCAAGACTTCAACTGCAGTATTTTGTCCCCAGCATGCTTCTGGGCAGCAGGTTGAGAGTCCTTACTAATCTCCCATTGCTCCCACGCTGGTGTGTCCTCCCATAACTTGCCACATGGAAGGCTGATGACTTTGAAAATGTTCATCCATAATTTCATACTCTTCTTTTGCCATAAGATATTCCATGTCTGCTGAGATGGTAAACACATCCCATAAACAGTTTAGGCAATGAGTATCTCCCAGATGTACTACCTGTGTGTTAAGCCACACAGCATGGAAAAGTATTTGGAATCAGACACCTTTTTCCCCCAAGAAAAATTCTCATTTAACTAAAGGGAAATGTTCCCATTTTGCTTGTATTCAGCTATTTTGGGGTTATCCAGAAAGAAAGCAATTTAGCCTGATCAACATCAGGTATCAGGTAAGCTGGAGAGGCAGTTATGAAAGCCACACTGTGTAACCACTTCTGGCCTCATCTTCTCCACCTTATCTGTACTACAGCTACCCAGCATATGTCACATGACAACCCCATCTGATCAAGAGTATAAATCTGACCTTTACAACTCTCTATTTTGATGATGAAAGCTCCAACTACTGGAAGCACCTGGAACTCTCTCCTCCCCATTATTAAGCGGCACTTCTTTTGGTAAGAAATTGTCTCAGCTATTTCAAAGACACGTGAGTTAATTGTTATTACTACTGGCTAGCTTTAGGATATTTAGTGCGCAGTAAGTATTTTAAAGTAAGTATATATAAGTATATATACAGTGCTCAGTCAGCATATACGGTAAGTATATTTCTTAATGGCAATTCCAAACTTCTTTACTTGTCACCTTAATAAATTACCTGTTTCAACTTTGTGAAACTGTCTCAGTGAAAGTCCTTGCCAGAGCTCTGAAACGGGCAAATGTCAAATCTTTACACTTAACACGACACTCAGCCAGCAGTGGTATATTAAATTCTGGAGACATTCATAAACCATACAGAATTTCAAGCTTTGTAAACCTCAGCCTTTTAAAATTATTTCTATATAGGAGGTAACAGGATCATCTGACTCTCACATGTCACATCTTCTTGCCAAACGCACATATCAGCTGCAGTGTACACAGCTGTTCAGTCTCTCAGTTTCCTACGCTACACATAAATTTGATAATTAATCAGTATTGAAATTCTTAGGTGCTCAACTGTTGCAAGATGTAGCAAGACATCAGTATCCATCTGTACAGGGTGTGGAACTGCCTCCAAAATGTATCAAATGAAAGATACTGAATATCCTGTGGGAGCAGACTCAAAAGTTATTACAGGAGAGTTCCTGCTGCAGGGTCTCCTCTGTAAATGCAGGCACTTCTTTTTTTTTCTTTTCTTTTTTTTTTTTTTTAATTATTATCATGTGAGTATCATGTGAAGAATCTTTGTGTCACATTTAAATATAATTTTTCTTTCTTTCTTGTCTTTTTTTCCCTGAATGTTTTTGTGAGAATATTCTTCAGTACTGTATTTAAAGCCTTTCCTTGCATAAAAATAAAATAATAGAAAACAAACCAAGCAAACAAAAAACCCACAAAACTCCCTACAGCAATGATAATAACAACCAAAAAAAACCCACCCAAATAAAATCTCCAATCTGGCATTGAACATTTACTGCTAAGTTGTGACATCCCCCTGGAAATCAACTTATTGCAGCTTTACTTTTCATTAAATATTAAATAATCTTATAATCAAAACAATATTACATCATTTGCATAGAAGATTGCAGAAAGACTATGCGCTTCCCTTAGGATCCATAATAAAGTATTTTTCTACATAGTCAAGGGTGTTTAGACAGATGAAAGTCCTAAAAGAACAGGAGGAATTTTAAGACCCAAAGAAATATAATTTGTACCAGTTTCTGAAAACAAGTGCAAATAGTTTTCTTTAATGTTAAGAGACAGACAGTCATATAGGGAACGTAAAAGTGAAATGTGATTCTGGATGTGGGAAAACTCAGAAGCTGTATGTGTTACTTGTGAGGGGCATGCTTTTCAGCTATAAACACAAATCACAAAAGATAATTATGTTCTTCCTTTGTATTAATCACAGTGAAAGCAAAAGTTGCCCAGTGCTGACAGGATTTCACTGTCTGAAGAAATTACCTCATAAAGGAGGCTGGCATGAAGACGAATGTAAAGAGAATTGGGAGAAGTATCATGTGGTGTTTTATGTGTTGGAAACACTGTGCTTGTTCAATAATTAGCATACAGTTTGATTCCTATCTGGTGTAATGCTGCAGAGTGCTATTAGAAACAGCAGATGTTCACTCTAGGGATGGTCACACTTCATTTGTGAAGAAAGTGATTCCCACATGTATTAATACAAGGTACATTTTTTGTCATACCCTGAAACTCAAGCAAGTCCAACCGATGTGATATTGACTTGAACAAATGAAACAGAATTTGACCTATGTGCTTTATAAAGTATTTATGATCCATACAAATGAAGACAACTGGTGTATATTAACACAATGTTATTAGTCTAATTATCTTTGCATAAGGCAGAGTAAATATTGATACTATTAACAAAGTTAAAGCAAGATGGAATTGAATATTCATACTGTAGTTCACAGTACATTACAGATGTTTTATGCTGTGAAGTTATATATAGCTTGATAGACTTTAATTTCACTGGTTATGTTATCTGCTATACGTCTATCCTGTCCTTAATTACAACACTCTGGCACAAATCTATGATATTTTCTGTAAGAAAAAAACAACGAGAGCTATAAATGAGAAATGCTTAAATTAGCCTGATTTTGAAAAGCTAGTGCATTAATCTCAAATGCTTTTTTGCTTGTCTCATCACTAGACTGGGGAAGAAAAAAAAAATAGGCAGTTGTGGGTTTCTCCCTCCCTACTACAGTTGATTTTTCTTCTTCTATTTTGATGTAGTAAGGTTTCAGCATTGTATTTTGCTTGTGATACTTCACATTTTTCTCCTTTTCTCCTTTTCTCTATCTTGAGACTTCCAGATTTTTAGAATTTCAACTAAAAAATCCTGTTTGGAAGGCCAAACACTTGTTTGTACTCCAGTTCTTGTGACTTCAATATATCTGCTCTCAAATCCTGCTGGCATTTGAGATTTAGTCTTCTTTCAAATTTCTCTTTATTGCCTTGATTCTCCAATTCTTGCTATTCTCAGACTTGGATGTAGACTTTTTGTCTATTTTTTCTCTCATCTTCACTCTGACAATTAGTTCTTGTTTTCTTCATTTCAGCATGTCATCATTACTCTCCCTAATACTTCTCTTTCCTGAGCTAGTGAAAAACATATAAGATTTGAAAATACTTCCAGAAAGAGGATTCACTTGCCTTAAAACTAAGTAATTCCACTCCCTTGTTGCCAGCCTGAGAAGGCCTCAGGGGTCCCATTTATTCTTCTTTGAGTGACACCATGCATTTATTGCAAGGTTAGCAATCATTTTGTGTTCCCTTGAAGTAGTTTTATGTGAAAAAACAATGTCTTAACATAATATGTTCTCTAGATATAAATGGCCTGATGTGTTTGGTATTTTTTTGGTGGTTATTTTGTTGTTGTTGTTGTTTGGTTGGTTGTTTCCTTCTTGGTATTTATTTGTTTTCTTCCTGCACTAGACCAGACATGCTTGGAAACTTGCATATTAATACAACTGCAATGGACTTTCAGGTCTTCTGAGCTTCTAATTAATTGTGCTTTCAAGAGCAACCAGTAGCTGGCTTATATATTGTAAGTATATAAATTCCTTTATATGAATTTAAAATTGCATATATATGTATAAATATAAACTAAGCCAATGAATGAACTTCTATTTCATTGTTAGTGCTCTTCATTCCTCAGGCAGAGCTACTCTGCTACGAAATGAAGAATGGCAGGGAATTAAAATAGAAATTAAGAATTGAAAATTATCTTTAGGGAAACTCTCAAGTACCCCTTAAATCACATTGATTAAGGCATATTTCAGCAGATACTTAATTTGAGATTAATAAATTAAGTCTTAATTCAGCAGGGCATAAAGGTCATAGATATATGCTAAGAGTACATTTAACTAAAGTTTATCTCTAAGTGCTCTTCAGTTTTGCACATCAGGCCCCCAGGATCATATTTTCTGGATGCCTGGTTGCATTATCTGTGCCTAGCATGAAAGTACTGACCTGAAAGTCTTGTTTAAGTGACCATCTAAGAATTATTTTTTAAAGATGAGTCACAAGCATGGACGGGATCCTCTTCTCTAAAGCAACAGAAATCAGGCTGCCTTAATTAAAAGTCTTAATATTTAAACACTTTACCACCACATATAGAATATATATTTAAAGAAATAATATACAAATTCAACCAACTAATTTATAGATATCTTTGAATCATATGGTGCAAAGGTATTCTGAACTGAACATGGCAATGGCAAGGAGGACATAGGTAGAAGAGAGGGGTAGCCCTGGTGTGCAATCATTTTCTTTAAAGGCAATATTTTCTGAAGTTCATTTTTCTAATTCATCCAGCATAAACAGAAATTCTTCTATTTAGTGAATTAAGGCCTAACACTTTCTTAAGAAAAACTTCACTGGTATTCTCCCACTCTGTCTAGCGCTAGCTAAAATCTTAAAAAAAACAAACTACAACAACAACACCACCACAACAACAAAACCAACAACAAACAAAACCAATGAAAAAACAGGACTCTAACAATAACTTTTCAAAATCAACAGTAACAATTGGGTAGCACTCAGTTTAGAAAATATTGTAATCAAATTATCAAGCACTTGGTATAGACAGTAAAGTAACATGGATGTCTCAGCACTCTCAGAAATGTTGTTTGAACTATCAGCAGTGACAGCATTATGAAACAGTAAATCCATTTTTCTGGTAAGCATTTGTTCTTGAACTCCACAGTGCAACAACTGAACTAGGAGAATCTGATATAGTGGAGGATGTCTCTGCTCACTGCAGGAGGGTTGAACACGATGACTGTTGGAGATCCCTTCCTACCCAAAGTACTCTAAGATTCTTGAGGCATTTCCAGTGTCTGGCATGCTGATGAAAGGTAATCCATGTATAATATACTGTTTCTCTAAGCGTCTTAGATCACTACGTGCTTTGGTATGGCTTATGGTACTCAAGTATTCTTGAAAGCAAAACATTTGAAACTCTTGAGCTTCATTGGAATTGTTGTAATTTGTTTGTCTCTACTTAGAATCTGATTCTAGTTCCAGTCACAGTCTCATCTGTTCAGAGGCTGTGATAGCCCACTGGCTTTGATTTGAAATAAAACTTTATGGATAATTTTTCATTTCCTGTTTTGAATTAAATCCATGGTTTTGTTTTGTGGTTTTTGGTTAGTTGGGTTTGGGTTTTTTTGGTGTTTTTTGTATTTTATTTCTAAGCAACAAGTTTATCTTCTGCTAAATATTTTTGCTGTAAACTGAATCAACTCTAAGGATCATTTAATATGAAGCCCTTCAAAAGAAACTATCTTTCACCAAGAAAGATGCTTTCTTTGGCAACAAATGCCTATGTTTATGACAGGATTCTAGGCTGTGAATCTCCAGTGGAGAAATAAACCACTTTTTCTCTATGGTTACTTTGGCTAGATGAACTAGGCCTTGGTCTTTCCTCTGATAGCTTCTTTAACAAATACGTATTATATTCTGCTTTCTTTTTCTTTCTTTCCTTTCTTTCCTTTCCAACATATGAGGGAGTGTGTGCACATTATTCACGCTACTCACACTACCTCACTCCCTGCCAGCTACTAATATAAAATCCTACTGCTCTCTAGGGAGACTTGTTTTACATATGTTTTTCTAAAGATCAGTATGAATTCTTCCCTTCTCTAGTCTTAGAGTTGTTCTGTATGCTAAACCACAGTTTAGATTTACTTAGCTTATTTTGTCCTTCATGCATATGCTTCTTTCTAAGTGGGCAACATAAAGACCTCCTAGCACCAGCTCAATTGTTTGAATTTGAATGAACTATTTCTCATAAGGCTGCAGAACAGTTCTTCCTCAGTACCCTTAATTTACATACAAAAGCTGATCAGCCCTGCTGCAGAATACACAAATGGTAGGAGCAGCCCTCTTGCTGTTCAGTCACGGTTCCCTTGTAAAGCCCCATTGACAGTGTAATTATCCTCCTTCCCCCGTCTAAAACACTACATGTACTTGTGAGATTATAAAATGATACAATAATGCAACACTAAATTAGATTCAACAATGAAAACATCTGCAATATTCTTTCCATTCTAGTACCTTTCGCTTCCTTTATTTTAAGTTAAGATGTAGTTTTCCTCCAGCCTTCTCCATGTGTATATGTATATATATGAGTGCCATGTGCACACAGTAATGCAAGGAAGCTTTGCAAACAGACAGATCCAAATCTGATTTTTGTATTTATTATATTTTGTATCAGAAACTGTTTAATTATTTTGTGCAAAGAAGGTTACTTACAACAGAGCAACACAGGAGAATGAAGATAAATTTCCTATTTCAGACCAGGAAACCAGACTTGAGAATCTGGTTTTTTTCTGCTTCACATTCAAAGACTTTGGGCTACAAGTTGTTCTGTGATGATTTATTTAAAGGCCTTTCTGATTTATTTGGCTTTCTTTACTATTGTGCATGCAATAAAAAATGAGGGGGAGAGCAGAAGCAAAAATTTAAACATTACAGAAGAAAAACTAATTTAAGGAAGATTCAAGACCTAAACACATATACACACATATACATATGTGAGTGTATATATATATATGTGTGTGTGTGTGTGTGTGTGTGTGTGTGTGCGCACTGTCTCTTGGGATTTATTCATGAATGCAATTATACCCTGGAAATGGCAGAAGAGAAATACTGTAGCTAGCAATTGAAAAACTATATGGGGGGAAAAATATTGAATTAATTGAAACTGTTAAATTTTCATTTTAAATTAATTGAAATTACCTGTTTGAAAAATTATAATTAGATTATCAAGTGTTTCAACCTCGCTGAATCAGATTTCCTTCTTTGGGGTGGTAGGGAAAGTTCACCTTGAAAACCACAGAAATTTACAGCTCTTCCTTGCTGATAAGGCAGCAGAGAAAACTGATGTGACAGGTCAGTCTAAAAGAAGCAAAATAGTTTATTCTCCTCTGTAACAGCTAGTAGGATGTCATGCAGTGTCAACTTATGAACTGAATCACTTTATCACGGTTCTTGCATACTTAGCTTAATAAGAGGCATGCATTAGATATCAAATATCTGTGTTATAATATATAAAAAAAGGGAAGTAAACTGCAACTTAGTGTTGCATTCTTCCCTTATAAATATGTATCAGACAAAAAAAAAAAAAAAAGATCCACAAGTGCTTTCCTGGGTTTCATCATCAAATATCATGTTAGTACATTTGGCCCCTCATTACAATATGCATAACTAACACAATTTCTTCTTCACAGAAAATGAAATCTGCAGTTCTTACTCACAAATTTGTCGAAAGGTTATCTTGAAAATAAGCCACAAGAACATAATACTTGTCAACAATGATTCTTTAGCATGCTTCAATGACCCTAGCTACATTGTCGAAAGAAAAGAAATGCGTTTAGATTCATTTTTTCTTCTTATTTTGTTATATATTAAGGTTTATGGACCAGAAACACATCTTTTTCCTGGACCAGAAAACACTTCAACACTGTAAGTACTATTGCAACATAGAATTAAAACTGTGAGTAATGATATCATATTTAATAACAGTGCTTTACAGAGGCTGGAGAACTAATGGAGCTACAGCTAGAGTGCTTTTCAAAATATGCAATATAAAGAGTGCTTTTCAAAATATGCAATATAAAGGTGTACTTTCTCCCTGTAAAGGTGACTCATTATTATCCACCTTGTGAAATTGTGAATTTTACCTGATTTTAATTTCAGAAGATCCTAGTGCCTATCTCTTCTGGCCTCCCACCATTTTGATGTTGATTCTATAAAGCTTTTCCAGTTATAAATTGGATACAGATCCTGCATAAAACACAAGTGCATTCTTTTCACTTCTCATGTCTTTGAGAGCACTTTACAAGTACAGCTTTCCTTTACTTTGTTATGTATTAAAATACTTGGTTTGCTCAAACATATTCTCTTTCATGCAACCTGCCTTGTATACAGATGAAATTTGTTTTATCCAGTCCTGTGGGTACTTTTAGAATAATTAAATTAGAAAATGTGAATCAGGTCACTGTCTCTAAGAGTTTCTGTACAGGGAAAGAAAAAAGAAAAGTGTTATTACTGGAACAATATAATTTGATTAACTGAGCTTAGGAACGGATACGTCTATACAATGTCTTCAAACAGACAATTTTTCTAGTAAGAGCTTCATTATGTCTGAATCCTTAAAGAGAAGATATTTTACACTATCGTTAATTTTAAATGTAGCTCACATACTTGTTATGGCATTGTCCAAATGATGAGAGTAACCTGATTAGATAAAACTATGGCAAGAATTGCTGGGAGTTATGAAGCTATTGTATAATTTCATGAAGTATTTATAGCCTGAACCTCAAACTGATTCGATTCTCAGTTTATGAGAGGTTTCCTTCACATTTTACTCTTAGATGAAATATTTGTTCACCTACAATTTGTTCAATTCCAAACTCCCTATACTTCAGCACAGAGAAGTGCTGCTTACCTCATCTCTGAGAGGGATAGTTTGCCCCAGCACAGCTCTCATTCTGCAGATTATTTTGCTTTTTATACACAAGGTACATTTATGTGTTGGAGTTTTGTTAATGTCAAATGGTATTACTACAAATTGGCAGGCTCTTGTGGGACAGTAGTTACTCATGAGGCTCCAAAATGTATTACACAGTGGAACGATGTTGCTCTCAAAGAAACAAAACTAATTTAATTCATGCTACAATTATCAATATAATAGAAATTTTTCCTTGGAATAGTTATGTCCTATGTTCTTGTGGTTCATACTGTACTTTTATGCGCTTCAAATCAGTATGTTTAATATGTATTTTATACCCCCAAAAATCAGAAATTCAATAACCTGCTCAGTTCACAAATCACAAGAATTAGACAGGTCTCTCAAAATACACATTTGCTACCAAGATCACTCATGTTTTTCCCAAACTGTTATTTCTTCTTCTGTACATTTGATTTCTTTCCTTCATAAATCACAATATTTCCTATGGATTATTCTTAACGTCAACAATTTACCACAGTCTACATAATAACAATTCACACCATTTTTTCTTCAAAGCAGTGCACTTGCCAACATACATATTCATATTCACCTACAGTGGGAATAATGGGAAGATCATCCAATAGCTCAAGGTTCTCACCTAGTAGACACTTTTTATCTTCCACATAAAAGAAGTCAATTACATCCAGGAAATCAAGTGGAGATCCTAGCCTATAGGACAGTGTGGTAGTTTGAGGGATCCTAAGGTCCCCCTTAACAAAACTACAGGGACAGAGGCCCATCCCCGGGAGATGAACCTGCTCACCTGTGCTGGTTTGAGGCTAATTGGAATATTTTAATAGAGAGAATTATATTATAGGCTGTGAAAAGGAAACAATGGTGATGTCTACTTCACTCATAGGTTTGCTGAGATGTTTAGGAAAAATAACTCAAAACAAAGAAAAGCCACTTGGGCTTGCAGCAGTCTCTCGGGCTTGTCATCTCGGGCTGTCCAGCAGCTTCTGGCTTCTCCTCTCNTTAGCTGCTCATTGACAAATGGTAACTATCCTAAATGAACATAGCAACTTTCAAATATTCCTACTGTGTTGAGAAAGGAGTGTCAACACCTTGAAGAGTAAATCAAGACTTAAATTCTATAACTTTTATATATATATATATATATATATATTAGTGATAACTCCTCTGATGTTTTGCCAACCTAAAACTCAAAATCAAGGAAAGGGAGAGGATCCTTTAAATGTAGGAAGGAAAAATAACTTTTCTGATAAAAAGTAGTCTAGTTTAAAAAGTGAGCATGTGGAAAGACAAATTTAGGATTAACACCACTACCAGATCCCACCAAGACTGCCTCTCAAAACCAGAATGAATTGACAAGTGATTTGTCAATTTGCTCATCTGCAGAACTACCAGCTTGCTTGACACAAGTTAAGTGGCAACTGGTCTAGAAGCATTTTCCTCAAGAAAAAAGGAAAAAAAAAATAGAAAAGCTGTGGAGAGTCCAAAGAAGAGCTAGATGAAGTAAAAGACATTAAAAAAATGGCGCACAAACAGACTTGGATACTTCCTGTTGGGGAAAATAGGGAGAGGTTGTAGACATGTTTTCACTGTAAGTGCTAAAAAAAAGGGTAAGCTGGTGTTCTTGAATCTCTTACAAATGGTCTCTGGTGACATCATTCAGCTTCACAACTAGGGAAGTCTTTATTCTCCTTTCTAGTTCTGTCTTGTATTATCATTCTCTTATAAAACTACTTGTACATCCCAGAAATTAAGACTTTAAGCTGGGACCTCTAGATTCTATTACCATGTAATTTAACATAAAACCTTTTTTTTTTTCCTTCAATTCAGTAGATTGAAAGGTAAATTAACATCCTGTGCTGCTGGAAGCCAAATAAGTGAGAACATGAGAGATAATGAGACCTAGCTCTTATGCAAGAACCTAGAAGGAAATGTGTACCAATAAAGCTTAGAAAGTCAAAGCAGCTGCTCTGGAAAATTGCATTTTTAGTCTTTTCACAACCACAAATTTATTTCTCAAAGTTTCAATATCGGCATATGTAATAACTTTCACATCAATTCTAATTTGTTTAAATCAGGAGGCAATTAACAAATAAACCTATTTGACATCTGATTGTTAGACTAAAATCCCGTCCACCAGATAAGTAAAATATAATAAGGTTTTTTGCTTTACAGAGATTTCTGAAGGTCAGCAATTTCTTGATACACCAAGATATAGTTATGTTCGGTATTCTAAACACTGGAGGCATACATATGAAATTAGTAAATCTATTGCTTGGGATAAATAGGATCTGATTTTGGCTTTTTTGAAGGTCAGTAGCTTTTGAACATACAGGCGACAGCAGTACCATATACAATAACTAAATCAAATTCAGAAGCTCCTTTCTAGCCAGATTTAGAATGGCTTAACACAGCAAAGTGGCTTAATAGGGGTGAATATTTACTTTATTCCAGAAGAAAGTTCCTTTGAATGATGAAAGCTGCTCATGAAAGAGATGTGTCATGGAATGTCAAAAGGAATACTTACAATCTATCCAGCCTTTTCCTTTCTTATCCTGTTGAGTGCTAGTCCATGAGACAGATCCACAGAAATTCAAGTTGGACACTTTTTAAAAATACTTATATAAAAGCTTTGAACATCAGCTGGGAGGAAACTAGCAAGGCAGTGAATGAAACATCAGCTTTTACGTGGCATCTGCCAGCATTTAAGTTAGAAAACTGTAACATCTGTGGCCTAAATACCAGATACAGACAAATATCAACTTTTCCTTTACTCAGCATGTTGTCTACAACTGTTGTAGAAGAGAGGTTATCAATATGACATATGAATGAATGAGTTTCTGTTAGGCTACCTACTACATAGTATCTGACAGACATAAGACACTGATGTCAAAAGGACTACCAGATCGCATGAAATTAAATTCAGGGCATATTTCATTCCATGTATTACTTCAATATTTCAGTAAATTGCAATGACAAAATATTTGGATTTTTTTTCCCCAGTTCTAAACAGGCTTTACTTATTTTTTTACAGTGGAATTATTTCTCTTTGACTTTTCATGTGGGCATGTTGCACCCTTTATCTCATCTATCATTTGTGAGTTCATAGCCTATGATATAGCAATTCCTTTGCTATTGACATCAGTTAAGATCTTTTCAAATGTACGATAAGGGAAGGAAAAGGAGAGGATGAGACAATTTCAGTTGGAATGGACCTATAACAATCATGTAGTCCAGCTGCCCGACCACTTCAAGGCTGACCATAAGTTAAAGCATGTTATTGTAGGCATTATCCAAACGTCTCTTAGATACTGACAGGCTTTGGGCATCAACCACATCTCTAAGAAGTCCATTCCAGCGTGTGATCACTCTCTCAGTAAAGAAATGCTCCCCAGTATTCAGTCTGAATCTCTCCTGATACAGCTTTGAACCATTCCCACTTGTCCTATCACCGGATCCCAAGTAGTAGAGACCAACATCTCTCTTTCCACTTTGCCTTCTCAGGAAGCTGTAGAGACTAAAGAGGTTCCATTTTAGCCTCCTTTTCTCCAAATTACAAACTGTCTCAGGTTGGGAACTATAGGGTTAAAATAGTCTTCTAGGGACTTGAAGATTTTGTTATTCAATCCCACAATTCTGCTATCTCTTCATAAGCTCACAGCAAGGCCAGCTTGTTCTCCTTTCCTCCCCCTCCAGCCTTGCGTCGGGCAGGAGCTGCGTTATTGGGACAAAACATGTAAGGATAGACCTGGTTGGGGCCTCCAGAGGCTGTGCTTAGGCCTCTTGGATGGTGGAGGCATGGCGGGGGGAGGATTGGAGCACTGGGGATGATAGATTTAGTTTTGGGTTGGGGGAAGGTTCAGGGGATTTGCTTATGGATTCTATATCTGCTTTGTAATTTCTATCTGTAACACTCTCTCCAAATATAATTCTGTTTTTTTCTCCAATTCGTTTGAGAGCTTCACTCTGTCGGCTCTTTAAACCTACGACACAAACCCGAAGTCCTGAGCTGTTTTCCATAGGACATTCCTTCCAGCCCTTTCACCAGCTTTGCTGCTTCCTCTAGACACAAGGACTTTCATATCCTTCTTAAACAAGTGTGAGTACTTGCACACAGTACTCAAGGCAAGGCTGCACCAGTGCTGAATATATTGGAGTAATCACCTTTTTTGACTGGTTGGTTATGCTGTGCTGGATGCACATCAGGATGCAGTTTGCTCTCTTGGCTGCCAGGGCACATTGTTGACTTCTATTGAGCTATTGACAACATTCCCAGATGTAGCCCTTTCTGCAGGGCTACATTCCAGCCANTAGTAGAGACCAACATCTCTCTCTCCACTTTGCCTTCTCAGGAAGCTGTAGAGACTAAAGAGGTTCCATTTTNTATCCTTCTTAAACAAGTGTGAGTACTTGCACACAGTACTCAAGGCAAGGCTGCACCAGTGCTGAATATATTGGAGTAATCACCTTTTTTGACTGGTTGGTTATGCTGTGCTGGATGCACATCAGGATGCAGTTTGCTCTCTTGGCTGCCAGGGCACATTGTTGACTTCTATTGAGCTATTGACAACATTCCCAGATGTAGCCCTTTCTGCAGGGCTACATTCCAGCCACTCCTCTCCTCATTTGTATTTGTACCTAGCATTACTCTGCCCAGGTACAGAATCTGGCTTATGTTCTTGTGAAATTTCATCCCATTAATTATTGCCAAATGATCCAACCTAATGCTGTTAAGTGAATGGTAACTTAAGTATTTCCCAAAACAAAATGTGAAACATTAAGATGGCTACTAGTTTATGCAGTTTTACAGAATGTATTCTATCTAAAAGAGATCTTAACTAAGCATTAGCTAGGGGTTCCAAACTAAGTTTTAAAAAAGCTTGATAAGAGCTTGAAAGGGGTGGGTAGGAGAAACAACAAGAAAAAAGGTGTGAGGTCTGAGATTGCTGTTAATATTGCTTATTTTTTCCTCCTGACTTTTTCATGTCATAATTCAGTAACAAATGTCTTCAATACGTGGAGGAAAAGCTGTTATCTTTGCATACTTTTATGCTGTCATTCTGGTTTTTCATTTTGTTTTGTTTGTTTGTTTGTTTTTAACCAGAATACATACACATACATATTCCTCTATTTCTGTTTTCTTTTGATTCCAAAGATACATCTATTCCTCCATTTTCAATTAAAAAAAATAAAAGTGTCTGATACACCATACAGACTAAACTGTCCAGGTATATACAATTCATTAGAAATGCTCACTGTCTTGTAGAACTTGCAACATATTTGCTGATAGTAAAATTTTTTTTTTTTCAAAGTAAGATGTTGAGGTGAATGGCAACCCTTTGAACTGTTTTGGCTTCATGGAAACATTTATGAAACTCCAAAATTTGTAAGGAAAATAACAAATCTATCTCTTTAATCACATGACTAATAGCTTTTAAAATAAAGATTGCTTAGATTTATCTCTATGGAATACTTCCAAGTTGTACCTAGAACAAAAAAATATAAACAAATTCATCATTTTTACAAGCAGAATAAATAAGTATATTAGCTGATACTGCTATGAGAATGATGAGAATCACTTTGCAACTATTTGAGCTCTGTAGCAGACATCAAAAGAAAGCCTTATTTTCCTTATACTATAAGAAACTTAGAATGGATTTTTAAAATAATTAAACACAACTTATAAGTTCATACTCATAAAAGTTTTAAGTCTAGTATGGAATTGCAAGTTTCTAAATGCAATGCATTCAGAGTTCTGTATTAATGAAAGTGGAGTAAGAGAGATTTCTTTTTCCATGAACTACAATAAAATGAGTGGCACTGGTAAAAGGGTTGCCCTACTCTCTCTCTTTGGATCAGTGAGACCAGATAGTCCTGTAGGAAGAAACACTTCCATATTTATGTACCACATTCTATTTCATTTGATCTTTCTAAGCCTGAAATTCCACTGGGATCGGTTCAGTTTACTGAAAATATAAATGTAATAGCCATTTGAGAAAGAAGTATACTGAATTGCTGGAGCATGTCCAGAGAAGGGGAAAAAAGTTGATGAATAGTCTGGAGAACAGATCTTACAAGAAGCAGCTGAAGCAGCTAAAGGAACTGGGATTGTTTAGTCTGGAAAAGAGAAGGCTGAAGGGAAACCTTGCTTTCCACTACTACATGAAAGGAGGTTGTAGTGAGGTGGGTGTTGGTCTCTTCTTGCAAAAGGCACATACTTAATGTAAAAAAAAAAAAAAAAAATCAATCAATCCCTACACACACACACACCAAACACATAAAGTTTACTCCTCAGTGCGCAAGGAAATAGAACCTTTGTCTAACAATGTTTTACCTTGTTTAGTGGAAAAGGATTAACAGTAGGCTACCAACATGGCATGTGTACCATTATCCTAAAGAGAGCTAGTGCAATAGATCCCCAGCATTACGTTTTTCAAATAACTTCCACACTGATGTAACAGACCATTGCTCAAAGGATGTTGAAAAGATCACCAGCACTATGTTTTCAAATAACTTCCATGTTAATGAAACAGACCATTGCACAATGGATGTTGAGCACGCTAAATCCTGAAATATATGCAACTAATGGTCATCAGTTCAATTTTCATTCTGATAGCAAGACTCTGTATCACAACATAGTTAAAAAGTCAGAAGACTTAAAGAGCAGTTAAGTCAGAAGACTTAAAGCGCATATAGGGATCAAGGGTTTATTTATTGTCAGGGGTAGGACAGAAAACAGAGAAAGGAATAGTTGCAGGTCTGTTGGGATGCTTAGTAGATTTGATATTAAGGCAGCCATTACTATTTTTCACATCCAGCAGTACTTTCAACTAAAGGTGACCTGCTTCCAGTTACTTTGAGACATTAGAGGCAAGATGAATTATAGAGATGTGGAACATTTCCTTTAACCTCTGTCTACACATGATAAGAGAGAGAACTGTTCTCCAAACTTGCTTCTGAAAGTAGGGCTGGCTGGGGTACTAAAAGACATGACAACAAATCTTCTCACTCCATAATCCGTTCTTGCTCCTAAATGCTTAATGACTACATTCAGAAAGTACTCATTTGACTTCTATTGTTTCTTTCTAAACCTCAGTGTAATATTGTTACTATTGTGGAGGTTTGGTATTAATTGGCTGAGGCAGGAATTATAAAAATAGATTTTTATTTTCCAAAAAAAACATCCCCAAACTATATAGAGAACTAGTTTAACTTTATTTACAAGATCTAATGTGGTAGGGGATTCTTCACAGGATATTATGGGCAAATTTAGAGGTTTAGGAAAGTCAGAAAATTGAAAAGGCTAAGCTACAAGCACAGCTTTACCCCACTATAAATCAGGCTGAGCAGAGAATTAAGGGAACAGCAGACTTTACTCACAGAGGTGAGATAAGAAATTGGAGATGATCCCTTGCTGAATTTCTCTGCTGCTCAGCTGCCTTCTGACACTGCAAGCAATATCCAGTGGTGGGTCCAAACAGCAAAAATCCAAGGCAAGTGTACAGACCTGCCAAAGTCAAAAGTGTCCAAGGCACAGCTTCAGTGAGTGGGATGATCATGGAAGCAGCTCTGCCTCAGCAGCACAAGGAAAGCCAAACTGCCAGCACCTTCTCCAGCTTGGGATAGCATCAGGAAGTAAGGTTGCAGTATGGTCCGAGAGAAGCCAATGCCAGGTCCTGCCAGCAGCTCTCTCTCAAATGGACCTAAGGACTTGCTGAGCTTACAGATTTGCACAGAATGGTGCAGAAGTGGGGGACCATCCAAAAGCAGGGACAGTGCAAGAACAGGAGCCATGCAAAAGTAGGAGCCGTCCAAAGCAGGGATGGTCCAAAGATGGGAACTCTGTAATGACAGGAACTCTGTCAGGGCAGGAATGCTGCGCTTTTTCCCTCACTGTTTATGCCTTTTCTAGACAAAGCGTCCATTTGCCATTTATGCTGGGTGCAAAGAACCCAGCCAACCACCAGCCCGATTCCAGCATGGGCTTTCACACAAGTCAGTACATGTGTGGAAAAGGTGCCTTTTTTCATGCCTTTTTCTTGATCCATTCAACCCTCCTAGAGACTGGAGTGGGGGAAGAAGGAATTTGAAGTGCTCCACAACAATTACTCACTCTCTATTATATCCCACTGTGCTTTTTTTACTCCAAATGAGAATATTTGTTTGAAAACCTAAATAGTTTCTAAAATCATTCCAACTGTTAGGGCACATGTTACTGATCTTAACCAGGTCAGCTATGAAAAGATAAAAAGGCTAAGTGTATTTTGTAAGAACATTATGCTAACCTTACATTGCAAGTCTTCACTTCTAAGATTTTTTTTTAACATACAGTGTATTAATTTTGTACACCTGAAACATCAGGAGAAATGTTTTTCTCTGCAAACCAATAGATGCTGATGTTATGTTATATTAAAAATGCAAAACACCATGACACTTTTCCTTTTACTGAAGTATAACTATTTGTGATAAAATAATTGTTTTGTAAGCTGCATCTTTTAAACTATTGTAATTCCTCAGCATTTTGACCTTGTTAAGGTTGTCATCAGGAAGAAATTAACTCAGGCTGCAATTAGTGTCTAGATCTGGCTTGTCTGTCTTTAAGACAACTACTTACCCATTTCATACCGCAGCTAAAGACTTGCATACGGTGTTTCAGATTTAAAACATTAGTAAGGTGAATTCTTCCTTGGCTATACCTAAAATATGAGATTCTGTGGTTAAACCTGGGCATTTGCAAACTGAATGAGACCCAGTTGCAATTCAGAACACATATTTTGATCTCTGAGAAATTAACTTAAGCAAGTAACAAATTTAGCCATAAAATCATTATACATTAAAATATTTATATAGTGCTCTGATTTTAAAACTCAAAGACACTACTTATGACACTTTAACTGTCAATCGTTAGTAAAACTAAATATTTTTAATAAAGATGTTCATTGCTGGAGAGAGTTATTCATTGCAATTAGTAAAAACAAATAATCTGATAACACAAAATTATTAATATACTGTGATCTCAGAAGTAATGCAGTATTTATGAAAGCATGATCTACATTTAATGGTATTTTGAAACTCTGTTCAGAAAGAACTGGAAGTTGAAAACTGAGCCTTTGCAAAAAAGAGGAAGTGACACTGTTGGGAGCCAAAGGCTGCAAATAGAATCACTGAGAAACAAATAAATTACTGACTTGTGAAAGAGAAAGCAGCTGATTTTCCCATGTGGATCACTGATTGGCAAGAGAGAGTGGAAACAATACTCTGGAAACCCAAAATCTGCACCAAATATGTATGTAAAGCAGATTGACACATCAGTTTGAAAACTGTAGTCTTTGTTCTCCTATAGTAGCATCAACTTCCAACTATAACATGTAGTTTCACCCTTAAAAGTTCAAGCATAATCTACTGGAAACAGCTCAACATAGTTGAACAGTATTAGAAAGGGGATCAATAGAGTTGCCACACAGTTGACNGTCCTTTTCCTCAGGGCTGCTCTCCAGCCATTCCCCACCCAGCCTGGATTTGTGCTTGACTCTTTTCACTAGAGAGAAAGAGGACTTTAGAAATAGCTGTGGAGTTTTCTTTTTTTTTAATCTCTGATTTCTGTGTGAGAAACCTGAACCTCAAAAAGTCTTACAAGTTGCATTATAAAAATAATATTTGTATATAAAGACATACACACTGTCTTTAATTTTGACAAAAATGATAATGACATAAACCAATGATACAACTCAATAGAAAGTAAAGCATTTTTATAGCATATATTCTCTTGTGAATTTCAATTGTGAAAAGTGAAGTTTGAATCCAATTTGTTCTAGTTATCAGAATCCTTGAAAAGCATCAAGGGCACAATCACAACACTTTGCCAGTTTTCCGAACAGCTTTTTAACAAACATGATGGTCAAAGTAAAATGGAATTATACAAAGTGGATACTCCAAGTCAAAACTTTGAAAACCTCAAATTATCAGTTTCCTTATGGCAAATATAAATATTTCTGTATCACAGTACAGTTTAGTCTGGAAGAAACAGCTAGACATAATCTAGTCTACTTTTTCCTACCAAGATAATCAGTGTTGGTTACTTAATGGAAATATCTCTACATAGGCAATGATGCAACTTTCACATGATCTCTGCTTATATAAGCATTAAGTAGGCTGGTGGAAAAAAATTACAACAAACAAACAACAACGTTAAAAAAACAACCAAACAAAAAAACCAAACCAACACAACCCAACCCATAACTTAAAAGGCCACGCAACCAATTAAGCTGACAATAGAACCACTGGCTATTTCTCCATAGCACACCTCTTTGGGAAATGTTTCTGCTCCTTCCTCCTGGCAAAGCAGGACCTCTAAGGGCTTAGACATTCCTGAAAGATCCTCCCTTGAGTCATCTTTCCTATTCAAACTTTCTGTTGTGCACCTCTTTCTATACTGAGTGGCCCAGATCCAGATACGATTTTTCCCACTGTAATACTTCTAGTATCTGCTCTGTAACAAAGCTATTCATGTGATAAAGAAATGCACACACTTCTTTTGCATGCTGTTAGGAAGATTATACAGAGCTATGGTAATGAAGGCATACTTCAGCTTAACCATGCAAAGATTCAGGCTCCTTTCCTGAAGTACTCACCTATGCAGGTCACTAGAAACGAAACAGAACCACCAGGTCTCAAATGATCTATAGTCTCCAAGGATGTAATACTAAAATATAACTTAACATGCAGAACAGGGAAAGGGTGAGAAGGAAACTTTCCAAGTAGATGTGATAAAAAATTAAAAACCATGGGCACTTAGAAATTGTAAGAAATTGAAAGCCATAAAGATAATTTTCCTACTACTGCTCGCTAGAAACACAGTAAATTGTCTGGCTTAGCATACCTTTTTTTAATATATATATATAATATATATATTTTTATATATATATATACATTTTTTTTTTAATATTTATATATATTTATATATATATAGACACACGCCCCATGGTAGCTCAGTGTATAGTTGCTACTAACAGTATGAATTAATCTGGAATTTGAAGGAGTTCAATGAAGAACTCACATCTATGTGAACCCACCCTAAACAACAAAGTTTATATCTATCAAAATCTGTTAATATTCAAAACAGGGAAGTCATCTTTTGGAAGCTGTACACTGAAGTTTTCCTTATTATTAAAAGATAGATAAAATACGTCATCTGGGGTGATTAGATTGTGTCTTTAAGAAATAGTTTATTGTAATTTAATTTCTTATATGATTTTGAATATATCAATTTTATCAATTTCCCATCTATATAAACAGACTAAATTCTATATCGAGACATATAACATAGAAGCTAAATACAAAAGTACAAAAATGCACATTTTTTTCTCTCAGACAGCATAGATGTACATTCTTTCATCTCCCATGTTACAAGTAATACTTCTACTGTCTTTGTTTAGGGATTAGATATCTACTTTGGTCATTGGAGGATNTTAGCTCAAACCAGCACAAAACACATCAGTATTTTACCTCACTTTTAAAAGAGAAGTACTTCTAATGTCCATAAACAGCCTCTTTGGAGTTGATGCCAAGATACATCCTGTGTCTTTGAAAACCAAGAAGTAATTGAAACAATTTACAGCAGTTGTAAAATGCTGGTCTTAGTAATTTGATGAACTATCTGTATAATAGAACAACCACTGACACATTAATTAGCTCAAAAGTCCACATCAATATATTTGCTGTTCTGTTAAGTCTCGGCTCTACGAAAATGCCTACCAATATGATTACAAGTGGGATTTCCTATCCACTTTTTGATAATAATTATGTCTTGCTCCAAACATTTATGCTTCTGATTCATTTAGAGTCAGTCTATATCAGTTCAACTCAGTTTTGATTTCATTAGGGATGAACATACGTCAAACATTGTTGCCTGAGTTGAGACTCAGATTTTCAAAGATCCGCAAAATCTAAACTACAGTGACCTGAAGTAACACTGATGCTTGTCACCTCAAATGAAGATCAGCAAAGGCATTGGTATGGCAGAGTTTATAAGGAAAGCAAAAAAGTCTGTTGTTATGACTAGGGAAACCCAGAGGCATCCTGTTCTGGTTTGGATATAGACTTTCTTTAGATTGATAATATCTAGTGAGTTGACTTCTAAATTTCTCCTTGGATCATGAATGGCTGAGTCTTGACTACATTTTGACTTATTGCTGTTTCATGCTACATATTCACTGTCTCTCTCAGTGATTCCAGGGTCAGTGTAATTCTGTGTGAAAATTCTGAGTATATAGCATGTGCATTACAAAGCCATAGGGTAAGGTCTTTCACTGTAAATTCAACTTGATGATCAGTGTTTAAATTTTTCTTGATGCTCTGGATATTCCTACTCAGACCTAGTTTCACATACCTCTCTAAATATCCTCCCCCTCACTCTCCAGAGACCATTCCAGTTTTCCTGACCTGAGCTAGGTCTCCCACTCAACAATATTCACCATCGTTGACTTTGCTCTTAAAGACTTTCTCTCTCCAGCATCCTTCTCTCCTCAGTGCATCTTTAAATATCCATATTGCTTTGCTCATAAAGTCTCTTTTGGAAAACAGTTAACTACCCTCTGAAACTGATTTTTTTTTTCATTAAATTTGCCCGAAACAATAATAAAAAGGTCATTCAGGTTGGGGTGTGTATGCCTGTCTGTGTAATTCCATCATCTAGCCAGCAGCAGTAGTATGTGCTAGCTCAGCAGAATAGTATTAGAATTCCAGCCACAGGTGCTGAAATTTAAATACTGTATGGAAATCTTAGATAAAGAAATGTATGCTTGTAATTTGCTCCTGAGAAAGACATAGAAACCAATCACTACATCCATTAATAACAGCATTCAGCCACAAAATCTGTATCAAGGAGCAGCAAATGTCAAGCTAATCTAAAAAACATTTTAACAAAGTGTTTAAAACAGAAAATTACTTTCATGATAGTTGAGCTGGAAGTGCACTGTAACTCGAGAAACAGAACTGAAAAAGATGCTTTGGTAATAGTATTTTCAGTTTGTTGTGGTATGGAAATACATTTTAATTGTAAAATATAATGGTGCCTACAAGGTTGCTACAGAATTAACATCCTGGATTGAATTTGAAGTGCACTTAAGTATCAGATTCTGCATCAATATCTACCTCATAAGTACCTTTATTTTCAGTTCCATCCACATTCACAGTATTAGAAATATGGTACAAAGAGAAAGAAAGAGACACTCAAAGCCTCTTTCCACAACCTTCCTCAAAATTTACCCTTTTGTTTTTAAATATTTGGAAATATCACTACACTCACACAAAATACACAAAATAGTGGTTTAATTCAATGCCTTGTAGAGTTCCTTAAAAGGATTCCTCTTTCTAAGAACCCTGTCCTTTTCCAGATTTTACAAAACATCATTGTTCCTACAAAGGTGGGAGTTGCCTGCTCTAAACAAAGAATTACTCATCGTTCAGTTTTACAGCCTTGTTCCCTGCACTTTTGTCCCCAAATTAAACTACAATAATCAAAGTACAACCTCAATGTCTTCTCGAACAGTCATTCCCATATAGCACAAAACCCAGTGCATAAGATAGCATGCATACAGGCCTTTAATCTACAGCCTCAGCAAAATTTCCCCATAGATATTCATCTGTATTTGGATGCAAAAAGGAGAACAAGAAAGATTTTCTGCTTTCTGTTCCATATAATATTTCTGACTTAAGAAGAAAGATGGAAAACTTTATCTTTCCATATGTAAAATAGGAATTTTTCTACATGTAAACACCAGATACCTTTGTAATGTCTCCTAGTTTTGCTGGCTTGGCTGCAGGACATTAGCAGATTTGAGTCAGCCAGGACAGCTGACTGAGCTGGCTCACAGGTGTTTCCCTGCCCATAAACATCACACTCACTACAAAGGCGGAAGTTTGCCTCCTATTTACTTTCCCTCCTCAGGTTCATCCTGACCCTGTTCTTCTTCCTTCTCCTGCTTTTGAGGGCTACCTTCCTCTCAAAGTGCTTTTTCTGGGCTGAGTAGAACTTCATATTGACATTGGTATCAGTTTGGCGGTTTCATTAAATGCACTTTAGTTTTAACCTGTGGATCTTCTCTCCTTTTGCCAAACCCCCTTCTCTGCTGAGAATGGATCACTAGGTGACTGCTAGAGTTCAGCCCCAGATATAGGCTAAATGTAGATACAACGTAAGCACTTTAAAGTTATTTATCAAAAAAATCCCATATTTCATGAAGCATTAAACAAAGATACACCTTACAATTTCACATTAGTATCTGTGTTCTCTTTTCTACTCCCAGACAAACAAATCCCACACAGCTGTTATTCTTCCATTTATCCTCTACATATTTACAACCTCTTCACTGCAGATTTGTTGCTCTTCTACAAGCAGAAAAGTTCACACACTGAAACTCAGAGAAGAAAATGTTATTCAGAGAAATTTCTTCTGATATCAGATGTGGCAATTATACAAATTACGATTTTTGTATATTTGGAGTAAAATGAGTCTATGTTAATTTTTTTTTTTCAGAAGTATGTAAAGATTTTTTTTTTTTCAGAAATACGTAAAAATATTCCATTGGAATTTCATAGAATCCCAGAATGGCTCAGGTTGGAAGGGGCCTTAGAGCTCATCTCCTCCAACCTCCCCACCATGCCCAGGGACACCTCTTAAACAGACTCAGCTCCTCAGTCTTGAATATCCCCAAGGAGGAGGTAGCCACAGCCTCCCTGTGCAGCCTATTCCAGACTCTCACCACTCTCACACTTCCTCCTCAGCTCCACTCTAACCCTGCCCTACCTCAGCTCCAAACCATTCCCCCTTGGCCTGTCTCTAGATACCCTCACGAGAAGTCCCTCTGCAGCCTTCCTGCAAGATCCCTCCATGTACTGGTAGGCAGCTCTAAGGTCCCCATCTGGAGTCTTCTCTTCCCTAGGCTGCACATCCCCAGCTCCCTCAGCTGGCCACACTCCTCTTGCTGTCTGCTATACAGCCTACCCATTTGGGGAGAAAACAATCCTAGGTTTTTATGTGTAGCACATCATAGAATCATAGAATGGTAAGGTTGGAAGGGACCTCAAAGATCATCCAGTTCCAACACCCTGCCATAGGCAGGGACACCTCCCACAAGTACAAGTTGCTCAAGGTCTCATCCAGCCTGGTACTGAACACCTCCAGGAAGGTTGCGGAAGACAGAAGCACAGAATGTGATCAAGATGGATCTTAGAGAACCATGTTGACTCTTTCAGATAATTGTTTCACTTGCCCAAAAATACCTCCTACTCAAAATACTGCCTACAAGTCTGAAGAATTAAACAAAAATTTATCACCAAAAATAGGAGAAAGGAAGAAAAGTTATGTTTCATCCTGATACAGCAACAGGGAAATAGCTCTGCTTTTCCATCAAGATAAGGAAGCATATAAAATGAGAAAATCTTTTTCATACATAAAAAGTTAGGGGGGAAATGCCTTTTCATAAGGAGGAAATGAAAGATAATAAATTCTAAGCAGACACAAATGAAAGAGAAATGTAAACTACAGAATAATTTTTAAAAAGTGGTCTATGTTACTGAAGACAAATAACAAGGTTTGAAATAGAGAAGAGAGCTTAAAATATTCTAGTTATATACACAGCATTGCCTCTGTTCATAGTTATGCTTGAAACAAAAGCTATTTTAATGAGCGAGTTCCATGGCAGGAAGAACAAAAGCAGAACCCTCAGAACCTTTAAGATGATGCTTACCCAGGGTACTCCATGATTTAAATTATGTATTTTTAAAAACAAAAGAGGATTAAAAAGCCAAATGTAAGACCAAATGTTCTGTTAAATAGGTGATATTGTTGTCAATAACTCCCAACCAGAGTGACTTATAGCCAAAGATTTTGTGATAGTACCTTACACTTAAATATATGTTTTCTTTAGAGTAGCATTTTGATAGTATTCTTCATGAAACATAATGAAAGAGAAATGATCAGTGACAGATACAGTAACAGTTTGGTTACTCTGCACAAAAAGACATTAGTAAATTTCTGACTTATTTGAACAAAACCAGAATTCAGGTGCCTAACTCATACTTTTACAACTAGCTAACTTCATATCTTACACTGAGACTTCTAAAGGCATAAGAAAATATACTGCTTTTATTATGTAGACTTTTACTTAATAAAGATTGATGATAAGTTGAAACATCCATGGCCCCATTTAGAAGTTGATGCTTCTTTATATATTACATATTTTCAAAATATTGATTTTATGGCACAATTTTATAGGCAGAATTACATATTGATTTTTCTTATGATTTCATCCACTTCAGTGGGTATACTTTACTTGCTAGCTGCATTGCACCAATTAAACCACACACTATGACACATTCTGGTGTTGGAGGTCAGTCCTCACTTCTCTGATCTAGTAAGATCTTCCATCTTAAGGATCCAAAGAAACCTCAGTGGCCCTGAAAAACACCCTGAGAGACTAATGAAATCCTTGCTGTAAGAGGACTTCCTTGCTTAATTATCTAAAGCAAACAGCATTGTTTAATTCTTAACTTCTCTATTCATTTAGAACGTGTAAGACACAGTTCAAAGGGAAAGGAAGTCATAACACTATCAATTGTAAAGAACTTCTTCTAGGAAGAAGTGCTAGGACAACAGCTTGCTTTGTTTTCTTTTTCCTTTTTGTTTTGTTTTGTTGTTTTACTTGGCATTTTCAGTGCTTGCTGTAGGTCTAGAAACATAATCCTCCAAAACCACAGAAGGACAACTGAATACATATGAATATAGCATGGGTAGATACAAGGAATTATCACTCAACAAATTTAAACAACACAAAAAATTAAGGATGATGCAGCATAGCTGCAGAAATAAATCTTCATCTTCATACTGTGTAAATCTAGGTAAGAGTCTGGTTCAATAAATATGGCCTACTTAAAAAAAAAAAAAAAAAAGGAAGGCAGTAACATAAACAAAGTAATCACTGAGATATTCACATATTTCTATCTGATTTCTGCTAAGGCCAAAAGTCAAGCAGTAAGTGGCATCACTTTCTGATGTGAGAGGCTTTTTCCGCTTTATTACAAACCTTATTATTAAGTCAGAACTGGATTTGTTAATGCAAATCTAAGACAAGGAGACAGAAGGTAAGAAAAATATCAGAGCACTTTACTTTTTCCTTTTTTACAGCTGTATATGTGTCCAGGGTTAACACAGTTCCATCTCAGAAGCAAGGACTCCACCCAGAGATAGAAGGGAAAGAAAACTCTCTGACTTGAGATACAGAAAAAGCAGCAGCAGAAGCCAGTGATAAAATGGTTGCCCCTAACCAGACACGCAGCAGCCCACACAGTGGAAAAGAACATCCCAAACCCTGAAACTGGAATCAGCAACTGGGACAGCATTTAGTAGCCAGCATAATGGCAGGATGGTATTGACTATACATCAGCAGATTCAACTCAACCCATGGTAACACGTTTCAGAAATTATTTTCTGAAAATGTTTGTGCCCTTGTACCTGTCGTAGTTTTAACTCGGCCAGCAACTCTGTTCTGAAAACTTGTGACAGCCCAGTAAATATTGCTTGTATCACAGGCTTGTTGTTCAATTAACAATGCAAGTCTCAGGAGATCTCAGACTTAGGGCTTATCCTGGCCTCTTTGGAATGGTGATTAGTCTTGTAGCAGCAGCTAACACACTGGTGATTATAGCCAGATTTGTTTTATCTTCTCTTTTATCTTCATTGAGGTGTGTGGCACAACACCTACTGGTGCATGTGAGGTGTATAGGGGGCGGCTAGTAACAGCAACTACTTACTACATGTAGAATGAACTGCTGCTGACTATAGCACAATGTAAGTAAATACAGATAAGAATTCCATCAGGAGCCTTGATTGTACGGTTACAAGGGGCTAGAGAAACATTTGGGCTATAAACTCACTAATGCTATTCACCAGTGGTTAGTTACTATACCAAAGAAATGGAGGCCTGGGAGATGAGTAAAAACAATGTTGGAGAAAACAAAGAAAAGAAAGAATACTATGTAACATATACCATAGATAGCAAACGTGGATCCACCGTGGAGATGTAAGGCAAGGAAAAAAGAGTAAGGGGTAGAAAGTGTTAGCAACGTGTAGCAACAACTTCATTTTACTTCTGCCAGAAATCCTGAGATACTACTGTCTTGCCAGACCATTGCCCACTGCCAGGCCAAAGTCATTAATCTCAGGATTTGGGAGGCAGTAGAAGGCAGGCAAGCATAACAGCAGAAGATGAATACTCAGCATGTTTGTGTATATTAATTTTAACCGTATGTTCCTAAAACTCTAACAACACTGTAGTAGTGTTGTTGACATACATGTAATATATGCTATCCTCCTTGCACAAAGGAAACATGAACTGCAACAGCTGTGTGGAAGACTATGCTCCAGAAGAGGACTGGAGGAATTCTATCAATGTATATAAACATCTGGTGGAGGGAAGTAAAGAAGAGCCAATCTCTTGCTAATGATGTTCAGTGGCAGGGCAAGAGGCAATGGGCACAAACTGTAATTCCAGGAAATTTCATTCAAACACCAGAAAAAACTCAGGTTCTCTATCAGTTGGCTTGTAGGTAGTTAAAATTCTTTACTTATTACACATTTTCACGTGCTATGAAAAGAAATGTATACAATCAAACCTAACAGAAAAGCACATATGAAGGACAGTATTATGCATTTTTTTAAAAAAATCCATTTAGAGACAAATTATAGAGTGAGAAAAATGGGAAATACATAGTAAGAAAAGCATAGACTATATCTGCATTTTGTTAATCCTTTTTTGCCATTTCCATTGCTTTAATGCTTCTCTTCCAGCTAGAAAAAGACAACTAAGTATTAAAATAGTAATTCCAGAAAGAGTGAGAGGAGGAGGAGTTTCATCCATCTAACATGCTGTATCCTGATCATAGAATCATAGAAAGGTAAGGTTGGAAGGGGCCTCAAGGATAATCTAGTTCCAACCCTCTGCCATAGGCAGGAACACCTCCCACCAGTACAGGTTACTCAAGACCTCATCCAACCTGGCCTTGAACACCTCCAGGGAGGGATAGTACCACTATACTGTAGAAGGATTTTTCAGTAAAGTTTTCATTTAATATGCTTCTGTAAACATTTCTCTTCCAACAGAAAGAGGTGTTCCTGGGAGTTTTGCCAGCCCATGTTTGAGCCCTGTGTCTTTAGACTCTCCTCCTCTGGATGTAACCAGTGGCAGCAGTTAGAGATATGATAGCTCCTTCACAGATGACTTCATCCAAATTTTTTAACGGAAGAACCAGAACACAGTGCTTTTTTTGCTTTGATTTTAAACTAAGGGATTAGGGCAAACAAGCTGTTCTAGCTTCTTCACTAGAACATAAGGCCTGTACATATTTCAGTAAGTTTAGTGAGTAGAAATGCTGTCAGGCTATGAGATGTACAGTAAATTTCACTTTGTTTTTTGACAAACACAGCAACAAGATGTACTGCTGTATAAGTAAATGAATGTGCTTATGAAAATTTAACAACTAACTTGTGGACACCAGAGTAAATGCGGTAGACATATGCCTATGTCAGCTAAGATTTAGTTGACATCCTATTTAAAACATATTTATAGACGAGGCATTTTTTCCTTGTGTTATCACTGAAAGCTAGGCTAGATCTTTAAGAAGGACTTTGGAACCAAAAGGGCACGACTGGAGTGGCTTTGAGTGAACAAAATAATCCAAGATGAAGGATAAGCTAACTAAAGTTCTTGACAGTCTTTGGATGCCAGCTGCAAGGCTGCTGTAACTTCCCCTGAATCTATCACAGAATGTTAATTGTCTTTTTTTGAACAAGGAGCACAGCATTTGTTTCTACATGCTGATATTTAGTAGGCAGGAATACAGTTTTGATTTCATTTCCGTTTTCTGTTCATTATATCCTCTAGAGTCAGTTATTATTTTTACATCCTTTGCATATACAGTTGGAGAGAGTGACTAAGTAAAAAACCAAAATCAATCCAAAATCCAAGTAGCTTATTTATTTTAAGACAGTGTCTTTATCTTGTTACAGTCCTGCATCCAGTGCTGCACACACACACATCTAGCACAAGCATTTTAAAAAGGAGGAATGTTTGTCTCTATCCCTTCTGTTCAGGCATCACTCCATTGGAGTAGCACTATAGTAGCAGCATTGTTGAAATTCTCTCCTCCTCAGGCTACACTGTTTTGATTGCAAATTCAAAATATAGAACCATACCAGTTCCTATGAAAAAAATTAATTCTACTCAGCCCAAGGAAATACATTGGAATACCTACGTTCTTTAGGAGGGGAAAGTTTTTTTGTGGTTTGCTTTGGTTTGATTTAAAATCATGGAATAAATCTTTATGTAAATTTCAACTGTTTAAAGATCTGCTTGTTGTCGGGGAGGGGTAATTAGGTACTGCGAGATGATATTATAAAAATATTAATATATAATTTATTAATATTAAATAATCGGAACTCGCACCACCCCCTACCACCATTTAATAATAACAATAGTAACAGGCTCTCAGCAACGTTATGGAAACAATATACAGGTTATAACAGGATCTGGAAATAACTGTTAAATATATATATTAACAGAACTCAAACCAAACTGGAAAAGAGAAGGTTTGTGGTCAATATACCACCTGCGGCCAGTACGCCACTTGTTCACTAGATGGACCTGAGAAGCAGCTTTCTGCTTATGGCAGAAGGCAATCAATG
>WBNM01022367.1:86231-101042 GCA_013399055.1 Ramphastos sulfuratus | reverse complement strand
GTCTCTGATTTCTGGGAGGGGTGTTGTGTTTCTGTATTACCTTTACCTTGTATATTTCTGTAAATATTCCTGTATATAGTGTATATATCTGCTTGTATATTGTGCTAAGCTGTAAATATAGCTTCATCTAAACTTCCAGCTGACTGAGTTTTAGCCTGGGTCATTTTACAAAGTGGGGGGGGGGCGGGTAACTCCCAAACCCGCATCACGTGAAATTGCTATTCTTAACGCAGTCAGATTGTTAGACTTCTTTACTTAAAACTGCCACGTGTGGGACAAAAAATCTGAAATAAGAATACTCGCAGCTCACAAGAAGTAAATTGCCAGAAAAAAAGAAAGATAATTAAATTGTTCAAGAGATTCCCTTTAAGATAATAAAAGTAATCTTTTTCCACATGGGTTGAGCTTCTTTTCAGATTGGAGCAAGTGTTTTGAAACGTGCTGCCTAGCACATCCATGTACAGATAGAGGTAGCATGGCAGATGTTATAGATATTCATGAAAAAGTGTGGAAAAGCAAGTGTCACCATTAACATGTGGATCCTTCAAAGACACTCACCAACTATTAATGGCAAGTGTTTGACCTTAGATCCTCAGTGAAAATACTTACTTACCTTTTGATCTGTTTCCTGTTTAGGAGGCAAACAGTGGACAAAGTAAGAAATCCCAATGTATTTGAAGAAATACAATGTATTATAGGCAACTGTTCAATTTCAACAATGAAGGACTTAATTACTCATGAAAATAAGAACTAGAAATCCAAAGTTTTATTTTAAAACAGCCTTTCTAATAATTTGTATGTTTAGCAGTCTCAAGCCAATACAGGCAGTTCATGGAAGTGGGATATTGAAAAGTGTAACAGCAGAAAAGAAAGCTGTCATTGGTACTTGTACAACAAAATAAGGCCAGTTGTATTTTTAATATTCACGTGTGAGTATTTTCACCAGTAGAGCTAATTTCCTTTGCTTCAAAATAACCACAAAACAGCTCTTCATTGTTAGAAGAGGAGATTGCTTTAGACACACCATTGACTTTAGGTACCAAAATCATCAGTTTAAGAAAAATGCAATGATTCTGTGGCTAGATGGAAAATCTAGATGTTAATTCCATACATGGAGTTGCAAAAGGAGCAATAAATAATGTATGTCTGTGTACAATTTGTGTATATTTGCAAATAAATTCTTATTAATTTTACCATAAAAATGTCCTAAAAGATGTAATCAGAACCATAAAACATAACACGTGCTTATACATAAACACAAAAGTACATGTATACATGTACAAAAGTACAATGTATAAGGATAAACCCTCTGTACTTCCAGTAACAATGATTGAGATTATTTAAGATGGGTATACTCCCTTAAAGTTTGCACTGAAGATAGGAGGAGATTTAAGTGTCAAAAAGGAATTATTTTTCCTCCTTGATAAAGGATTCATCTGATGCTGAGGTTAATTTAAAAGTCTGTAACTGGAAGCAAAGGATGACATCAGATAATATAAAACCAAATGCCTATTTAGAGATTAAGAATAAATAAAATATGTCAGGCAGTAAACTGGGAATGAAGTAGTGTCATGTTTCTTACAAGCAGCTACATAGCAGTCACACTGTGAAAATTTAATTCACAGATTCTAACAGGACTCAAATGCGATTTGCTCTAGCTAAGCACACTTTTCAAAGAAACATTACCGAGCAATCATTGCAAGCAAGATGCCTTTGGAGATGTCAAAAGGCTGCTAAAGCAAGTTTCCTGTTAGATCAGATACTGTGGAGAAATACACCACCAATAGAATGGTATCAAAGTATGAATTTATCACCCTAATATAGAATGACAGTCTCGTCAAAATGACAGTGGGAAAATTCACCAGCCTTCGTTTCACTTAGATGAGGCCTTAAGTGACTTGTTCTAGTGTCCCATGGCAGGGGATTGGAACTAGAAGATCCTTGAGGTCCCTTCCACCCTTATCATTCTATGATTCTATAAATACAATATAATTTATTGCACAGTACCAATATTAAGAAAAAAAAAAAAGATATCTTACACTTGCCTCCCAAGCTCCTTCCTCCTTTTTTTTTGTCTTGCATTCTGCTTCAGATTGTTTTTTATCTGTGCTTTATCTTTCTATTTACAAGGTCTTGCAATGACAGGACAAGGGGCAATGGTTTTAAACTGGCAGAGGGAAGATTTAGACTAGATGTCAGGAGGAAGTTCTTTACAGCGAGGGTGGTGAGACACTGGAACAGGTTGCCCAGGGAGGTTGTGACTGCTTCCTCCCTGGAGGTGTTCAAGGCCAGGCTGGACGAGGCCTTGAGTAACCTGTACGAGCGGGAGGTGTCCCTGCCTATGGCAGGGGGTTGGAACTAGATAATCCTTGAGGTCCCTTCCAACCTTACCATTCTATGATTCTATGATTCTATGAACTGCATAAAACCCATCCCACATTATATTGACATATTACCATTTAGTGCATGAGTTTTCCCTATCATGTGACATGTTTAGACAGTCTTCTATACTCTTAGGGCTGCCCACCTTCTAGTTTCAAAACTATCCATGTTAGAGCTATGAGTGCACCTTCATATAACTCAATTGTAGACAGTATTTTAAAAAAATCTTAAAAATCTAATATTCATCTTCTAGTCCCCTGAGAAAGTACTTTTTGTTTTTTTCTGCTTCATGGTCTATTTCACAGACAGACCCATGTGTTATGGGTATAACTGTCAGTAATTAATTTGTGACTGAAAACTGAAATAATGATGCTGTTCAAAAATAGTCGCACAGATTTCGTCTGGTTTATTTGGGCTTTGCTGCAATTGAATGGGATACAAATAAACTATTTGGATGGGACCCAGCAGATTCTAATGGCATACTTCCACCCTGCTTTTAGCTCAGACTTTTTGAAAATGCAGAGAGGAAGTAAAATTTAATGGAGATTGTCTGAGCTTCACGATGTTGGTTATTCTTTTAGCACAAGTAGTAGAAATTACAGTATAGTAAAAAAATTCTCATTCATCAGTAGTAGCCTCTACCACCCATTCCTTTAGTTCTGATTTCAAGAGAGTGTGACAGTTTGGGAGTTCCCCTCCTCCCACACTTTGTAAAATGACCCAGACTAGAACTCAGCTGGCTGGAAGTTAAGGAATGAAGCTCTATTTACAGCTTAGCAGAATATACAAGCAGATATATACACTATATACAGGAATATTTACAGAAACATACGAGTTAAAGGTAATACAGAAACACAACACCCCTTTCAGAAATCAGAGACCCCAGGAGGTTTCTCCCCACCCTTATACCTTACCCCAAGGTTTGCCTTACACACAAGGTGAGCTTGGAGGGTCAGCCGGGGGGGTTAGAAGAAAAGTGGTTAGTGAGATTATTCAGCAGAGAGGAGGAAAAGCCAGAAGCTGCTAGACCGAGATGCTGTGCCCCAGAGATTCTGTGTTATCTATGTTTTGAGTACTTATTCTTAAACATCTCAGCAAGCCTATGAGTGAAGTAGACATCACCATTGTTTCCTTTTCACAGCCTATAGTATAATTTTCTCCATTAAAATATTCCAATTAGCTCAAACCATCACAAGAGAGAAAACACTGGAGCAGATACAAACAACTCCCATTTAAGACCTTATACACGAGATATGTTTGTTTCTACATCAGAGGTTTTTACCCAATGAATTTGTCATTCTAAAACTTAACTGTCACAATTTTCAACATGGTACATGAATCATAATGCATCTTTTATTTTATATTTGCATTACTGTGGGCTTTACGAACAGCGACACTGTCCGACAGTGGCTGACTGTTTATTACATCTGCTTATCAGTAGTTATATGTATTGAATATAATAAAATAATTATAGTAATAAAAAAAATGTAATAAACCACTTTTAAAATTAAAGGATTGCCTGGATTAGATTTGGCTTATTATGTAAACAAATGAAATAGCAGATCAGGACAGTACTGAAAGTTACAAAGATTTACTCCGTATTTTAATTTGGCAAATTCCCCAACTTGAAACAAAACTCAACCTCCTCGAATACTTGTCCTTTCATCACTTTGGGGGGCTGCAGTGAATTCACACATCTGATACAACTTGTTTCTGTGGATAAAAAAAATCAAATATTTTTGCACACTGCAGATGGTGTTTTGCCATTTTCATTGGCAGGTCAGTAAATAAATTCTGTTTGTGTTTGCAAAGGCACAATAGTTGCCAGATGTTATATTGATCTCTACAACTTTAAAAATATTTCTTTAAAAAAAAAAAAAGAAACTAGAAATATCTAATAACATCAACTTTGGTATCACAAAAAACACAATACTGCTTTAACTAGGCTAAGAAATGCACACAAACCACAAAACATGAGAATGCTTAAACCAAACTAACAATGTACTTGAAAAAATATTTATTTTCTGTGCTAGAGCAGAGCAATAATTCTTGGAAACAACTTAAGATGTGAATTTTATTTCATTTCCAACTAACAATTTTGGGGTTGATAGTGTATTTGTACATCAATGACAAAACAAAACAGGTAGCACATAAAGTTCCTGTACAATATATGCTAACTCCATCACAAAATGATGCCTATCATTCATCTGCAAATGTATCTACAAATTCAAGTTATTAGCTAATAAAAAAACCTGGAGAATAACTAACCAGGTAGGATTATAGCTCAATGTATTTTTTTTTCTTAAGAAACCTATGCTCAATTCCTTTTTATAATAATTTAGAAATATAATAGCAACTCGATCAACATTTTGATACTCTCACAGAAAATATGAAAGAAAACCCAAAATTTCACCTGTTCCTTACAAAAGAAAATAAAGCAATGAGGAAATTCACAGATTCTTCTTGGTGCAATCAAACACTGGTAAATTTTATGAAACTGTTTTTCAATATGTTTCCCACTGGATACTCAGAACATATGAACTTCAGAACTCTAAATTATGAGCAGGGAATGTACAGAGGATTTGTAAGAAATAAAATAGTTTGTGATGGTCAGAAAATTAAAGCTCTTGCGAGTAATATTCACAAGATTAATATAGAAAACTAATACTCTATTAAGAGAAATTGATGTCTGTTTCTCATTCTCTACTGCTTCAGCTAACACAGCTGAACAAATCTTTCATACCAACCCCAATCTTTCAAAATATACTGAATTTACCACAATTCAGTACTGTTTCACTGGATGAGTTGGGAGATCTGAATAAGCAGGTGCCTATCACCACAACTGCATTTCTGGGTCATCTAAAAATAGCACCCTCTTACTAAAAACTTTTTATCTTTGTCAATATTGTGAGTCACAGATGGCTACCTAAAATAAGACTTTTAAATGTTTTAGTACTTTTCAGAGTATCAAAACATGAACAAAAGGTTGAAAGGTCCCTAAATGCCTTTCGATCTTAAGCAGTGCAGCAGATTTTCAGTTTTGAGCCTAATTTAAGAACCTGTTATATTCAGTGTTTGTTCTTTAACAAAACAAAAACAAACAAACAAACAGAAACAAACAAACCAAACCAAACCACCAAACAATAACAAAAAAAAACCCAAACCAAACCAACCAAACAAACAAACAAACAAAAAAAAAACCCAGAAAACCCCATCAAAACAAATTTCATATTTTTCTAGCAAGTCTGAAAACAGCATTGAGCAACATATGTATTCCTGAAAAGAGACTTAAAGGAAACAGAGATGTTCAAGACAGAATTGTATTTTGTTTCCAATTTATGTATGAAAATTTTAAATATTGATACCAGAATATTCCGTTACACATTACAAATGTAACTACAACAGTAAACAACTGGCAAGATTCTAATCTTCTTTTAGAAAATCTAATATTTTCTTTCTTGTACACTAAGACTGGACAGTATAAAAGCTGACAGTTGAGGCAGAAAAAATAGTTTTTTACTTCTTTTCTTTTTATGTCCTAACTTGAGAGTTGCCAATGAGTAGCAACAAATACCAAAATGTACAGATTTGTCTCCCTCAGCAAAATAAATTCTTTTTATTCTCACAATTATATACTTGCATACTTGTATCCAAGAAGTAGTTTCAAAGTTTTCTTATTATAAACCAAAATGTAGAAGTGGAATTTGATATGGGATCTACCTTACTACTTGAAGTATATCGAAAAAATCTGGTTTCATGACTACTTGCAGTCTGCAATATTATATTTGACTTTAGAGAATTCTGAAACCATTCCCAGCTTTGATGCACACAGGACCATTAAAAAAAAAAAAAAAAAAAAAAAAAAAAAAAAAAAAAAAAAAAAAAAAAANAAAAGCAAACAAAAAATCATGGACAGTGACTCATAGACAGTGACTGAGTTTGTAAGCTACTGTTCTACAGTATGTTTTAAGACTGAATGTTCTGCTAAGATGCTTTTATTCTCCCTGGAATGAGTTATCTATGTAAATGTAAAACTATTCAATCTCAGTTTGTCTTTTGGTATATGATTGAAAACAATTAGTAATATTTGTGATATATTTTTTGTTTGTCCAGAAAGGACATACTACAGTTGCAAACACCTATAAAGTTAGTCATGCAGGAGAAGATAAATAAATAAATAATTTTTTTAAAAATAAAAATATTAGCTTTATTTTTCTATCAGGAATGAAAACTTAAAAAAAAATATTCTTCACTTTAGGAGTTTAATATTTTTCGTGCTAAACTTAGAAAGAACTTAGTCTTCATTTCTTATTTCTCAGGTAATGGACTTCTGAGATTTTAGCCACTATAACCAATCTGAAATGTAATGCTTGTATGGCATTGGGAATAGATTTACTACCAAAAAATTCTTAAGTAAATAAATGATTGCTATTGGTCTGCTTCTTCCTATGTTAGGCCATTATTTATTCCTAAGTAATAGTTTCCAGGATAAATACTGAAAGTTAGAAATAAATAAAACTCGTTCATGTGTTTTGGAGGATATGAGCCAACCAATTTAGTTTGCCTTTCACTGAAAAATGGAATTCTATTATACCTGCACAGTGAAAACCTTGATGTGTTTTGTCTTATCTATAAATATACCTAAATATGTTCTGTGATTAGTGGGAAACATCATCTAAAACATCACTCTAATTTAAAGTAGTCCTAACCAACCCAGGATGATTTCCACTCCTAAACTGCTGTTTGTCTTAAATAAAATTTCTTTAATCATACAACAGTTTTCAGTGCTTTAACTAATTTTCTCTAAAGGTAAAACATCTTTCATTTTAAATTATTGGAGTGGAAAATTGAACACGTTTAAAAATTTATGAAAAAAAATATGTAAGGCCCTGAGGTCTCATAAAATATGTATCATATAGCACCATATTTATTCTCCCTACTTGTTAAATTTGCTTAAAGTGCCCGTTGTGATTTGTTTGGCAGAACACACTTCTTTTTCCATAAAAGTCTTTTCAGTTTCTTATGCAGTGTTATCTATTGTTTGAGCTATGCCAGGGAAAAAGAAATCATAACATCTCCAATTGTTTTTTCCCTGTCCCTGTTAACAGAGTTTATCACTGTGAATTTAAGACAGCGCCTTTATGAAACCACTGAGGACAAGGTAAATCTAAAGAGGATCTGTTAAACAGTATAGCAATAAACAATATAATTTTTGCTTTCAAATGAAATACTGCATATGTAATCCTGAATGGAAAATATTCTTTTTAGTAATTATGTTGCTTTAGATAGCCTTCATTCAGTAGCAAGGTTAAATATCAGATGCCTGATGTAGAGAAAGTAAATCTCTTGCCAATGAAATACCACTATCAAAGTCATTCAGTAGGATGGAAGGGGAAAAAGTTACCTTTCACCCTTGAAGAAATCAGTGGGTTTCTTCTCATGTTGCTTTAATAATTTCTACCTCATTTCCTAATTAATTAGTTCAGTATTTATCAGACTAACAACCATATTAATATTAATTGCTAAGAGCCTAAGAACAGTTAAATGAAGGTAAATATTTTTTTTAAATCACTAGATGAAATTACATCTACTTTCTAAATTTTGTAGTAATCGTTGTTTTTAGCTTACCCTATATCCAGTCCCATGTATTGCACAATACAAAAGAATAAATACAGTGAATGAGCCTCTGAAATGCACATTTTTCTGTAAGGTGATATAATTAATTTTGTGAACATTACAGATAAGCCACAGGAGGAGAGTTGAAATTTGGTATTCTGTTTGAGTGGATTCTTGTTTCTGAAGGCAGAAGAGATTAACATTTGTGCATTCAATAAGCTGTAAAAGAATAAACACATTGCATTTCAAACATCTACGTCCCTCTAGGATAATGCTACAATAACTCTTTTTTTTCTTCAGATTTTTGTGTATTTAGACTTTCCTCTCTAGTTTAGAAATTTATTCATAAGTTGGCTTGACTGCATTGCTGTGAATTAGTGTTGCAACACCAACAGTTCAAATGCAAACTGAAAAAAGGGCATGGCTGCTCAGATGGAGAGATTGGTTGATGGAGAAGGAGATCTTGTATCAAAAATCCACTTGGGACAATCTAATCTCTTGAAAATCTGTTGAAAAAAAATTCCTTGAAAGGAAGAACCTTTGCCTTCTATTCAGGATTTTCTGAAATGAAAACCAGTTAAAAGTTGTAAAGATTTTTTTTTTTCAGCTTTGTTTTGCTTTGGGGACAATACACCTCATTTTCCTAGTATCATTCTAATACACTAAGCAATGATACAGAGAATAGATATGAAATTCTGTTATAAACTCTGCCATTAGAGACTACATTCAATCATACTTCAGAATCTGTGAAGTAAAGACCTCCAGAAAACTTGTTTGTTAATAATATGTATGTCTAGTGATGGAAAAATCTGTAACACCTACAACTTAGCTTGAAGACAAGATTTCTTTGGTAACTTTTTCTTCAGGAAAAATGGAATTTATTTATTCCTAAACTATTTTGTAACATAAGAAAAAAATAATAAACAAGTAAAATAAAGATGAATCTATTATTTGAAGCTGGAATCCACACTTTTCTTCAAAATACTTCTGAAATCTTTTAAAAAGCTGTACATAATTCTAGTCATAAGTGCACCTGTAGTTTTTCCCACATTTAAAACTCCACTGAATATGCAAAGTTCAAGTTTTGCTTTGATTTTGACATGTCACCGTGTCACATGATCTTGGAACTTCCTCCTTCTTATCCTTTGACAAAAAGAAAAACAATTTTATAGCAAGTAATTCTTCAGGAGAGTTTATTTTCATTTAAGTTTTTATTATTTTTATGTTTATATATCAGAAGAGAATAGATGGTACATATGCATAGGAACTTGTAGGCCTGGACCACATAACCTTTGATTTAACATTCAGTACTACTGTCAAGCATATGGTTAACTTACTAAAAAAAACCAGTAGTTATAGATAAGTTAGTTTTAACTTGTAAAGCAGAAATTTGAGGTCCCTTCCAACCTAAACCATTCTAAGAATGTCTAACTCAAAAAAATGTGCATTCTTAAGAGTGATCACATTATACCCTTCGAATAAAGGCCATAAATCATTCACAAATTGTACAGGTAAATTTTGGTGGCCTTCACAGAAATAAATTATTTTGAAATTAATAAAATATTTATGTAGCTATATCACCAGACACATGATAGATGCAATTTGTTCCTTTTTCTTGTTGAATAACTACATAAATCCAGTGTCCAAGTCTTCTAGAACAAATGGCTCTGCCTGGCTGTAAAACTTCATTCATGCACTGGGATTCTTTCTGGAGACTAGCTCTACAGCTTTAAACCACCCCATTCCACATCTTTTGCCTAGCATAAAAAGCCGTCAATTTCATAGAATCAAACAGGTTGGAAGAGACCTCCAAGATCATCCAGTCCCACCTATCACCCAGCCCCATCCAATCAACTAGACCATGGCACCAAGTGCCTCATGCAGTCTTTTCTTGAACACCTTCAGGGACAGCAACTCCACCACCTTCCTGGGCAGCCCATTCCAATGGCAAATCACTCTCTCTGCCCATCAACTTGATTGCTAGAGTCTAGGGTTGCTTTCCTGCAGTGTTTTCTCCCAGGCAATACCCCAAAGCTTCACCAAAGCATTTTTCCAAATCTTTTAAGGTCCAAAGGGTAGTTTACAGTCCCTGATGCTACAGGGTCCTTAGAAGGGTCTTTTAAAAAGTGCTTCTAAAATTTCTGTTTTCTTCCCATACCACAAAGGATTGCAGGACACTACNGCAGGCTCATGCTGAGATTTTCATCAACCCAGCCCCCCAGGTCCTTTTCCTTAGGGCTGCTCTCCAGCCATTCACCACCAAGCCTGTATTTGTGCTTGGGGTTGCACATTTTCCTCTACTCCTAAACAAATATCTCTGTCTATACATCCAGTCTTTTTCAGTAAAAAGTGCTTTCAGACAAATCCAAACCTGTAGCAGATTAAGCTCTCATAAACTAACAGTGTTAGCCCTTTTTTTCCCCCTTTGGAAACACTAAGTACAATATTGGTTCTTTTGATGATTCAGTCACTCCACCTGATGAGGCAGATTACTTTGATTATATTGACTTCATCTATAAAGATACTAAAATCTATAAAAATACTAAAATACTAGAAAAATAATGGTAACATTAGCATTTTAAAATTTGCTGTTATTATCACCTGTATTTTTGCAGGTGATGGGCTGTTATTATCACCTGTGTTTTTGAAGTCTAGTAGATTTGCAGAAAGAAATAGTAACTAATGAACCCTGAGGAAGAATATTCCAGTTAGAGTAAAAACTCGCATCCTCTATGTCCAAGAAAGTCAAAATATTCTGAATGTCTATCAAGCATCTCAGTAACAATGAAATTCAAAGGGTAATGTTAGTGAAGCTCAATAAACAGAGTTCTACAGGAAAGACATTCTCTTTTAACATGTTGCTCTGGAAACAGGAAAAATAAAAAAAAAAAACCCAAAACAACACAGTTTCATTCCTGTTTTATTTAGAAGTATATAGATGGCATCTCTCATTTCCTTAGGCTCTGCTTCATTCGTGATCACATTCGAAATACACAAGAAAAAATGGGTAGATTACATAAAACTGAGTACCTCTAGAAAAAAAGGTAGGCCAACTGATAACTGTGACACAGAAGATACGTTCTTTTCTCCTTAGAGAAATCCTTCCTTATTTTTAACTTCTTCTACCTTGAATAAATAATTTTTTTCATCTTATTACCTTGAAAATTTCTTCACATCTTCTAGCTTAAGTACAAAATCTGCTTGCATTTTCTTAAACATATGCACATCAGTGGCACAATAGGAAAAAAAAAAAATCATGGATGGACAAGCAGGTTTTGAAATGCTTTTCCACATTCACATGTTCTCTCTGTTTCCTCTCACTGATTTCTGTATCAGTGCTTTTATCATCCCACTGTAGAAACCATTAGCTCACAGCTGAATGGCCTTTAAATCACTGACTTTCATAACTAACTCTTCAGGTACATTAGGTTCAGTATGGTTGATCATTTCAACTAGAAACAACTCTCCTCTGGTAAAAAGCCAGGAAGTTGCATATGTCAGAAGCAGCAATCTGCTATATCAAACATGTGACACTTTTTTCTTTTTTTTTTTTTTTTGGGTGAAAAACTGTGAAATCAAACATCCTAATCACATTTTCTTACCTGACACAAGATTTCACAATAAATGAGGAAAAATAAAGCTCTAATGATTTAAAACAATATATCTTCAGAAAATGTTAGCAGCGTTTTATGCTGTTAATAGATTTATCTTGTTACAATTCTCATTTAGTCTTCTTTATAGGCAATTATCTAATTCAACAATGCAGAACACAGCAGAAATATCTTCAGTTCTGTTTGAATAAAGACATATGTAATAATTCCTGTAGTTATTTCACCCTAGTCTCTTTTATATATATCAGAGTGTTTATCATTGAATGTTTTTTCAGAAAAAAATATATATATACTTCCATACTATTATGTTCTTCCAAGAGTGGCTGAAAATTATTTAGCTGACGGTAAAGCATCATCAGTTAAGGTCAATGTGTCAGTGTGACACTGGCAAAAATAGTAAACCAGGGAAACTCCACTGCAGTATCTATATTTTCTAGTAAAAAATGTAAATTAAAAGGCTGAGCACATTTCCATATCTATAAGCTGGAAACAGTGCATGGAGCTAACAGTCAAGTTTACCAGTGTAGAAATAGTTGGATTCATCTGGAGTACTGTGTGCAGTTCTGGAGCCCCCAGCACAGGAAGGACATGGAAGTGTTGGAGCGGGTCCAGAGGAGGGCCACAAAGATGATCAGAGGGCTGGAGCAGCTCTGCTATGAGGACAGGGTGAGAGAGTTGGGGCTCTTCAGCCTGGAGAAGAGAAGGTTTTGAGGAGACCTTAGAGTAGCCTTCCAGTATCTGAAGGGGGCCTACAGGAAGGCTAGGGAGGGACTATTTACAAGGTCTTGCAATGACAGGACAAGGGGCAATGGGTTTGAACTGGCAGAGGGAAGATTTAGACTGGATGTTAGGAGGAAGTTCTTTACATTGAGGATGGTGAGGCACTGGAACAGGTTGCCCAGGGAGGTTGTGGCTGCACCCTCCCTGGAGGTGTTCAAGGCCAGGTTGGACGAGGCCTTGAGTGACCTGTACTAGTGGGAGGTGTCCCTGCCTATGGCAGGGGGTTGAAACTAGATGATCCTTGAGGTCCCTTCCAACCTTACCATTCTATGATTCTATGATTCATATTGACATTTCTGTCCTTCACTTTTCCATGAACTCGACTTCATGGAAGTTCTGTATCTTGAAGAACAGATCCTTTATCCTCCTTCCCTTCTGTAGGAAATCAAGTCATGTTTTCTTCTGATATAACACTTAATCTCAAAAGAAGTTTGGGAAAAAAAAAATCACAGAATAGTTTTGTAAATAAGGAAGTTTATGCATGAACCACTGCAAAGCAGTAAGTGTTCTAGAGTTGTGGGGTTTTTTAATCTTATCTGTAGAATATAAGATCAATCAAAGAGAAGGATCTGAAAGGATCTTGAGGATAAATTACTCACTGAGACAAGTATTACTGTTAGATATCCCTTTCAGCAGATGGGAGTAAAATTAGAGTCATTTGGGCTATGACCTAATCAAAGGATCATAGGATGTTAGGGGTTGGAAGGGATCTCCACAGATCATCAAGTCCAACGCCAGGGCAGAGCAGCGGTTTTGTAGCAGTAGGTATTTTTTATGGCTTCAGCATTCCCCTTCTATAAAATCTATTACAATTTTCTACTATTATGCTGCTAATAATACTTGCAGCATAGAACTTCTGAACACACAACTATGTTGTGAAGTGCTTTCTTCTTCCTTCTCCTGGTGTCTCATGTCAGAATAGCAATAACTCTAGACTGCTACTCCTTATCTCCAGTTGTCTCCACAGTTTTAGGATTTACAATGATTATTGCATGGACTAAAACCTATAATATGTAGAGTGTATTAAAAATAAGAGAACCTTTTTATTGCAGTAAATTGCAATACAAAAGAAAAAAAGAAAAGAAGAAAAAAAAAAAAAAAAAAAAAAAGCTTTTGTAGTAGCCTCTATTGTCCCAAAACAATTCATGTGGCAGGATTGGGCTGATAGCATATAATTACTCTATTGTCTCAAACAAAGTGTGACATTACCTGGTCAGAATAGACAGAGTGGTCGTTTTGATTGTCTTAATAGCTCTGGAGAGCCTTCTGGCTGGGCAGATGGTTTAACAATGAAAAGAGATAATTTCTTTGGAGTTGAGAATTCTCTTTTTAAAACCACTGCAAAAGCTTCACTGAAAGTCCAATGGCATCCCTCTGTGCACACCTCACTCATGCACACCTCTCTTTGTCACTTTGAGAGACCACTACCCCCTGCCAAAAGGTATAAAAGGACCATAACTTCCTGGTCCACATGTTACTTTTACCACAGAAAACCCTGTTGGAATGTACACCCATTACCAAGAAACTGGACTGTTCCTGTGAAATCATCACTGGATCCAAGAAGTGGTGTTTGTGCTCTCCCTTTCTCTTTCTCTCTCTTTTATCCCCTCCTTTTTCTTCCCATTTTCCCTCTTTTCCAGTCCATTACTGAGAGTTTTCACTGGCTGGCAGTAAACCCATCCTTTAGCATATTCAAGAAATGAACATTTTAGAGCAGGTGTAAAAGTTCTAACTTGTAAGATGCTTATAGCATAGATTAGTCTACAGATGCTACACCATATGCTTGGTCAAACAAAGAGATTACCTTTAAAATTGTTACACAATCTACACCGTAAGGTTTGTGTCTATGAAAATGTAGTAGAGTGATGATCAGCATGTCTAAGAAAGTAGGATATAGTTTTTACTTCATTTATTTTGGAAAGAATTAGAGCAAAAATTTAAAAACTGAAAATCACACATCTCTGTACAAGGAATTCCACAGGACTCAATCAATAACAGAATTTTTTGTTTAATTAAAACTAAATTAGCTAGACTGCAGCTGATCTAGGTCTGGATGCCTCATGTTTATAATGTAAAATGGATGCAGTGAGATTCCTTCTTTCTTATCACAGCATAGGAACAGGAAGATAGAATCATAGAATGGTAAGGTTGGAAGGGACCTCAAGGATCATCTAGTTCCAACCCCCTGCCATAGGCAGGGACATCGCCCACTTGTAGAGGTCTCTCAAGGCATAGAATGGGTATATAGGATATACAAGAAAGTAGAGGAGGGGAAAACATTTCTGTAAGGACCAAACCTAAACAATTTAGACAAGACATTCAGTGATAATAACATTGAATGATTGAAGAATTGCTATGAGACAAATGAAATGAGCAGAGCTACTTCTCCAAAATGACCAGGATCTGAAGAAAAAAAAAAAAA
>WBNM01022367.1:74616-86131 GCA_013399055.1 Ramphastos sulfuratus | reverse complement strand
AACCAGCCTTGCTCCTCTGGACAGAGATACTGTTCATCTCTGTTCTCCGGACCTTGACACAAGGTGAAATTACATTCCCCAAAGTTCTTTGGAGTACCACAGACACAGACTAACTCTGCCTTCTAGAGGAAGCATATCTTAAATTAATTTTTTTTAATAAAGAGAATAAATTCACTGGCCTTTCCAATAGCAAGAGGAGTGATAACAGTGCATGTAAATGTTATGTCCATAGAAAGATTGAATCAATACTAATGACCATGGGAGATTGGCATATGTAAAAGGGGAAAATACGTAGTTCCCATGTGGATTAAAATAAGTTTTAAAGTGCTTTTCATGTGTCTAATCATTCTAATTAATTACATCCCTGAAGTGTAAACATTTAAATAGTCCAAAAATATATAATGTTATAAAATCATAGAATCATAGAATGGTAAGGTTGGAAGGAGACCTCAAGGATCATCTAGTTCCAACCCCCTGCCATAGGCAGGGACACGTCCCACTAGTACAGGTCGCTCAAGGTCTTGCCCACCCTGGCCTTGAACCCCTCCAGGGAGGGAGCAGCCACAACCTCCCTGGGCAACCTGTTCCAGTGCCTCACCACCCTCACTGTAAAGAACTTCCTTCTAACATCTGATTTAAATCTCCCCTCTGCCAGTTCAAACCCATTACCCCTTGTCCTGTCATAAAGATATAGAAGTGGCCCCACAGTATGAATTACTTCAAAACTTTGTAATGAACTTCTCAAAACAAAGGGCCACTGACACAGGGGGGTAGGTAGTTGGATTTGGTTTTAAGTAAGCCAAATTGTAAAATAATTTGTATTACCAGTTAAAAAATTGAAAAAAGCCCAACAAATTAAGACCTTTAAATATATATTTTAAAAATCTCCTTTTCTAGTGTTGATTCTCATCAACACTCATTCTGGAGCAGCCCTTTTGCATCAAATACCAATTTCTGAAAGACCATTTGAAAGCAATCTCCTCATACCTTTTGAAAAGCGGTAATTGAGAGATTTAGCTAAAATGCACTAGAATATCTGAGTCAACTAACTATTTCAATTTTTAATCTTTCTGTTCATAACAAAACTGATAAATTGATTAATTTTTGAACATGGATCTCTCTCCATCATTGAAAGGGAAATTCTTTTTTCGCAGTGGAAAATACCTGTGCAATTCTGGAGGTGTTTTCCCTTTACCTACAGGAAATGTTAAACCCAGTAAATTAAAAAAAAAAAACAAACTGTTAATGGTCATTCATTCTTGTACTCAATTAGACACACATTTCTTAAAAAAAAAAACCAAAAACAAAAAAACCCAAAAAACCAAAAAGCACCTCTAAGCTATAGATAAAATTGGTTCAATAACAGACATTCACCCACTGGCTCAGCTGTACACCCTCAAGCTCAACTTCTTTGCTCCCATCTGGTAACATGACTAGATAGAAATGGGTGACTAAATTATCATGTATAAATTTATCCCAGAAGGAAAAATTTGCAACATTTTCATAAAAAAATCCAAGCTGCATCTACATCCCTAGGGAAGGAGTTTCTTCAGTCTAAATTTAGCTTAATCTAGACCAGATGTCGGAAGGTCAAATAAGGTCATCTGAAGTTTCTCAATTGGTTTCACTAAATCATATTTGAAAAAACCCAGTCTTCTAGACAAAATGTTCCTGATTTCCACTCTTTCCATCAAACCTAAGAGAAGGTCAGGTGATACTATCCTGTCAGAAACCTCAAACTTATTACTCCTCAAACATCATCATTAGGTTTCATAGGAATATTTCCTCTGACATTCTCTCATTCATGTCATAAGAACATTAATTTCATGGCATTATTGTCCTGATAGTCTCACAACAATGTGATTATTATAATATGAAACAAAAGCAAAACAATGAAGTCTATGCACCTTGCTTTGCTACTCTTTCAGATATAACTTGCTAACTAGGATAGTTTTGAGAGAAGAGATATAGTTTTACCTGCATCACAGTGAGAAAGGTGTAGAAGATGTATCTCTCTGTGTATCAATCTTCTAAACAGCACATTATATTTCAAAAGACTGGATGTTCACATAAAAGAATCATGTATGTTCAGTTGAAAGAAGATTCCTTCTTAGTAACTATATTCAGAGTACTTGTTCCAAATAGATGGAAATAGTACTCTGAAGTCTCAAGTCAAAATAGTTTTTATTCTTGATAAGGTTTAATTTATTATTTGTTTAGTTGTTCTAGTCCTTTATCTGAATTTTCTTTGATCCAAATTATTCTTTTTTTCTCCAGTACATCACAGAGAGAAATCTCTCTACTTTGAAACACATAGCTTTATTTAGAGAATTCATACTTGGCTACCAAAAAACCAACCAAACAAACAAACAAAAAAAATCACCCCCAAGACCAAACAAAAAATATTCAGCAGATGTTCTTTATTTCTATAGGTAAGGTAGATCTCATTTTGATTACCTGATGTGCAGTTCAAAAGATTAATGCTAACATATTTTAACAGCTGTCTTAACCATTCAAACTGAATACAATTAGCAGATAGCAGCAGCTCTAAATATCATGATGGTTTTGCTGGACTTTGATCAATAGCCTGAAGAAATTCAGTCAGAAAACACAGTTGTGCTACTTTGTTGTCTAATACTACGTCAGCTCTTTTATGTCATCTTCTAACATAATCTTTTGTGATATCACATCATAATTACTCCTAAAAGCTAATCAGAAGCAGATTTTGAAGTCTGTAGAATCAGACAAGAATCAAGTATGTACTTCCATGGCTACAAATTTAGGAGGTATAATCATTAAGAGGAGAGGTGGTAAATAATTTCAATAAATGGTGAAAATGAACATTATTTTTCCTGTTTGCCACTCAGTTCTGGGTAAGAGCAAATTAAGTTCATGAACACATAGTCAAATGCACATCCAGTTAATTTTTATGCCTGATCTACCTACAGTGACATATAACATCGTAGTAAATTCATATGTCATATAGATTCCAAAAGCCAACAGGAGTCAGAATTGTTTGTGTACTTAAAACCACCTATGAGGTTCTTTTACAGTCTATTGCACATTAATCATTTTGAATATCGACTAATTCTTCTTGTTACTTGTGACACAGATTATTAACAGAGCAGGCAGTACACTCAGTACTGCATGTGAAAAGAGCCTGTGATTGGATATTGTAATTGGATTATTTATGAAAACTAAATGAAGGTGAAACAGTGACTAATTGCAGTTCTTGTATTTATCCTTCTAAATGAGACCTATATACAGATTGTCAGGCAGTCCTGGAAATTCAGTCTCTGGTCCTCATCTCTCCATCAGGAAGAGTGAAAATTTTCATTCTCTCAGATTTACCTGAACCTCTTGGACTGTATAAACTAAGGATTTATTCATAGAATCATAGAATAGTAAGTTTGGAAGGGACCTCAAGGATCATATAGTTCCAACCCCCTGCCATAGGCAGGGACACCTCCCATTAGTACAGGTCACTCAAGGCCTTGTCATGCTATGAACTAAGAGCATAAATTCTTTCTTCTTCAGTGGAGAGAGTTGGAAATCCTAAAATTAATATCTTAAGGCAGAGCGAACACTCAGATATCTCTAATTCCCTGTGAAAGGGGTTAGAAAGAAATCTAATATTTCAAAACACATCACAGAATGAAAATGCTCAGGCTCCACCAGCTCAGTGTATAGTTTCAAAGTTTTCTTTGGAATCAAATGGGTAGGAAAATCCATTAAGAAATAAAAACTGTGATTCTAAATCTTCTCTTAGTTTGGGGAGTTAGGATTTCACTGCAAGATATGATCAGATTACAACATTGATTTGTATTTAAGTAATAACAAAGATGTATATTCCAAGAATGCAGCAGATAGGATATGTGCGGCATTCGGATTTGAGCACAACATAAAATTAGAATAGAACTTAAAATTATTGTTTGCAATAAAAAAAAAAAAAAAAGGAGAGAAGAAGAAGAACAATCAAAACCAATCAGGTTTATTTCAGAAAAAGTACCAACATCCAAAACCTTTGCTTACTAATTTTTTTAGATTTTTTTTTTAACTTCAAAATATCCCAAAATTGTGAAACAGCATTTTTCCAGTGAGAAACATTTTTGACTCAAAAGCAAAGATAAGCTTCTGATAGCAAGAGAAATACTACTCAATATAACAAAAGTAGTTCAGCTGTAGAACAATGAAAGATGATTATGAAAGGGAAAATATATGCAAGCTATAAGCAAAAACTTCCTGATACTAATATACATTATTCATAGCACTGATAAGAGCATTCAATCTAGCCTCACTTTTTGTGTGACTCAGAATATTGATTTTCCACCAGTTATATCATCATTCCTGCCAATAACTTTTATTTGTTTGAAATACATCTTTGAAAAGCCAGATTCATCTACTCTTGTGAACAACAGACAGGAAAAATCTTAATTTTCTTTTGTAGTTTTCCCAGTAACTCACTGTTAATATGTCTAATTTATACCTAAGATTTATGAGACTGACTCTGCAGCACATAACATTTTCCTCAAATGAAAAGTACTCATTTAAGTCACCTTTTAGGTTTATTCTAATTAAATAATAAGATGAAAGTCTTTAAGAGTGAAATGTTATTTCTTAAGACATACTAACAAAAGTATTGGAAAGCCAAAAATCCTCCAATATTTGACCATGATAAGATATTTTCAAATATCAGAAAATGATTGAGATCATTTGAAATGCAGTAATCAAAAAGTATTACAATAAAATTCCATGTTTTCAGAGATCACAGATTTTTCACCATTTCACAACAATTTTTAAAAACTAAGTCACAAGAGAGTGCTAAAGGATTAAGTAGCTTGTAAAGCCCCTGGATGGGGACACATATGTTTCCCCTTCCCTTATAGGCACACCATTTCTACACATATTTCTGTCTGAAAAAAGGAACTCCTACCACTTTCTTATCTTCTTTCCTGCCCATCAGAATCATGCTCTTCTGTATGGGAAACTTCCTGAATTCCTTTCTCAGACTGCTAGAGCTTTCCATGTATCTGCTGAGGAGGAGGGTACAAAGCAGTGGAAGTGAATCCAAAAGGAAGCTTCGAAAGAGGATAGTTGCATGCATTGCATTAATTTTTATTCCACTGTGTTATTCTATTGCGTTGACTTTTATTTTATGAGCTAAGGAAGTCATCTGTCTGGACTTTTGAAAAGACTTTGACATATATCCTGGGCTGCATCAAAAGAAACAGGTTAAGGGATGGGATTCTGCCTCTCTATTCTACCTCAGTAAGACTCCACATGGAGTACTCTGTTCAACTCAGGAGTACTCAGCACAGGAATCACAGAAAAGCTTTGCTTGGAAAAGATCTTTATCATCAAGTACAACTGTTAACCTAGTACTAAAACTAACCTAGTACCTTCAGGGATGGTGGCTCCATCACTTTTCTGGGATGCCTGTTTCAGTGCTCTGCAACTGTTTAGGTAAAGAAAGTTTTCCTTATAACCAGTGTAAAACATTCCTAGTGTAAACTGAAGCTGTTTCTTCCTGTCCTATCAAAATGGAAAGGCATGGATGTGTTGAGCTGGGTCCAGAGGAGTATCTCATAAATTATAAAAGGCCTGGAACACCTCTCCTATGAGGAAAAAGAGAGTTGATGTTGTTCAGCCCAGAAAAGAGAAGGCTCCAGGAAATTCTTATTGAGGTCTTTCAATACTTAAAGGAGGCCTATAAGAAAGACAGGACAATTTGGTTAGCCTGTGTCATGGCAGGCCTAAGCAGGCCAAAATAGACTTATACATGTCCTGGCTTGCCCAGACATGTTTTTTCTGCTTTCCTTCCTTCTGTTTTGGGGACAAGAAACCATGGGAAATAGGACAAAGACCCTGGAACCACTGAGTCTAAGGACTCTGGCTTGCCCAGACTTGTTTGCAGCCTGTGGAAGACAAGATACACACACTCAGCTTGTGTATGCCTTGCTCAAGGCCTGTGTTCTGCCCTAAAAAGGGTTAAGCAAGCCTATGGCTTCACCTAACATGGCTAAGCTTGGCTAACTGCCATTCTGATTGGCTGTTCTGTGTCCAAAAGCCCAATACAGTCTCAGGTTGTATTGATAAAAGGAGATGAGCAGGTGACACAACCTGCTCTGTCGTTGTATCCATGCTCTGCCCTTGTATCTGTGCTTGCCTGCTTGCTACTGCCTTATTGTATCCTGAACTGCCTGGAAACTCCGCTGCTTCTAAGAGTTTACCAGGAACAGGCTCTAAATGCCTTCACACGATCAGCCTGCACAGCCAGCGTGACACCGTGCTGAGACTGCACGTCACAAGACATCCTGCCTACACCTGCAAGCCTCCTGCCCAGACAGGAAGTTCTGGTGATACACAGATCATCCAGAGGAGATCAGGACCAGGTCAGAGATTGTCTGCTTCCCATCCAAAAACCTGGGAAGAATCAGAAGTCTCATCAGATGACAAGACTGTAACAGAATTCCCTGAAAGTGTTTGGGTACTGTCTGAAGCTGTAGCTTACCCCTGCGAGTCGGGAGATAATTTTGTGAGTAGGTACTTAAAGCCTCTTGTAATTCACCATTGCCTTCTGCCATAAGCAGAAAGGAGTTCCTTGAGTCCATCTGGTGGGCAAGTGGTGTGGTAACCACAAGCGGTACACTGACCACAGGAACATTCTCTCCCAGTTCAGTTGAGTTCAATTAATGTTATATTATGAATATTTATTTCTAGATCCTGTGTTGTTATCTGTATAAAGTTTCCATGATTGTGTGAAGAACCTTATTATGAAAATTAGTGGTCAGGGTGGCAAGAGTTCTGAATATTGAATATTACTAAACAATATTAATCTTTGAAAATCATATCTTGCATTAATTACCCCTCATATTAGCCTGTTGTGACAGGACAAGGGATAATGTTTTTAAATCAAAAGATGGAAATATTCAAGGTCAGGTTGAATGAGGCTCTGGGCAGCCTAACCTAGTTGAAAATGTCTCTGTTCACTTCAGGGGTGTTGGACTAAGTGACCTTTAAAAATCCCTTCCAACCCAAACTATGATTCTGAAGTTTGAAAATGTATCATTTTAAGCTAAGCTTTTACTTTATCCTTTTGAGTGCATGTCCACTTTACAAACTCTCGGCAATTCATACTGGTTTTGACAACTTAATCTTTTTTATTATTCTCACATTTCCAATTGACTCATTAGCTTACTTACATAGCACTTTGATTTCCTCCAGTTCTATTTATCAAAATTTATCTTTTCTTGTACAAGACACCTTAAACTGCAAATTAGATTGTCGGGTATACTTAGGTGTACCTAATCATTTCAAGGATTTCATGGCAATTATCTATGAGAACTGACTTTTAAGAATTCAATTCAATTTGGTTTTTTTTTTCTCCTTTTTTTTTCCTTTTTTTTTCCTTTTTTTTTTTTTTTTTTTTTCCTCCTTTCTTTTCCCCATTGGCAAAGCTAGTCTGAGATACCAACAATCTGTCACATTTGAAATACTTATTTCTGCTTCTCAGTTATGGTACTATTGTAAACAGATTACTAAGATTATAAAGTGGTGGGTTTGTTAGGGTTTTTTTTTCTAAAGTTAATTACTTTAAGGTTTTTCTTAAAATTAATCTTTTATCTGCAAATAAAATGCTGAGATAATAAATAGAAGCCAGATGGGCATGTCATTCCAAATAATCCTCTGATTGTTTTATAGCCATTTGTACATTTTTGTAAAATACCAGTAACATTTATAAAATGGCATATCTTCACATGTGATATTCAGATAAGATACCACTTCTGTGAAGGATTCACAGATTAAAATATTCTAGACACTACATAAACTTTTGTAATCTTGTATAAGTATATACTACATGAAAAAATCTATACTTAGTATACCACCATTAAAACTTTTTTATGGTACTAAGGATTAATTTAGTCTGGTATTACCATTTAATTTGTAAATCACCTGTAAGGAATTATGAATATAAATACAGAGAAACAAGCAGCAAAGACCAAAGATTTTACTGAAATCTTTTAAAATATTTTGTTTACTGCAACAGCAACAAAATAATCCAAATAAAGACTTTTTGAAACTGCAAATCAAAATGTTGCATACTAAGCTAACAAGCAGCATAGCAGCCAAGAGGTTAAATATTCTAATAGGTTAAATATTCTAATATAAGTTTCTAATTAGATGATCTTGGTTTGTATTTTAAATTCATTCATAAGAAAGGTGAAAGTTTTACATATTCTCTGCAATTAGTGCTATATTCTATCCAGAGACATGACAATTTTAGAATTAAGGTTGCTTGAGTGCATTTTACCTTAAGATAATCACACACACAAAAATAATCAAGAAAAGGAGACATTCACACCACTCCTATTCTTGTCCTTTCCTGCCTCACCATTCAAAATACTTATTCAGGGCTACCACATGACTCTTTCAGTAACGATTTGTTACTTACGTGAAGATTAAACATAATATTTAATATTGAATCTAGATTAACATTAATTCTCTTCTAATTCACTAATTCTACATAACAGTATGAAGCCAAATTACTGATTTGTTGGAGAACGTGGTGCACTAGCAGTAAACACTCTAGCAATGGAGAATTTCCTAAGGAGCAGGGAAGCCGATAAGTGAATTTGTCTTGGTATTTGATGTAACAAGATACATCCAAATGAGATTGTCATGATGTTAATAGTCACTCAATCAGAAAATGTCTGTATTTGATTTATTACACTGACAGATGGTACACCTGCACAATTTTCATAAGGCAGTTATGCTGGAATTGTGTGGGAGAAGGTTTTGCTTGGTTCACCCTCCTCCAACAGGTTGTTCTCGTTTGTGTTTTCTTTCCTGTTTTCCTCTGTGTTTCCTGTATAACCTTAAAATAAGCTCCTCGTTCTCCGTATTTCATTCCTTATTCCACTGGTGAAATTCATTTTGGTCTTATCTTGTTTTACATTCCTTAGCTACCATCTAATTAAAAGTGGAGCCAGGGAGATCTTGATTTTGAAGTTACCTATTTGGATCAGGCAGTACTACATACTGCATCTGAACCATGAGCACAGGAACAATTTCTCAACTGACAGCATCTCAGCTGACTCATGCTGCTCTCCCTAACTGTATTCATTGACAAAAACTAGTTTACAGAAGTTAAACACTGGGAGGCTCTTTCTTGTATTATATAATAGCATTTTTCTTTGAATTCTTCATTCTGACTATAGTTTATTGTGAAATGGAATCAGTGAATTGGTTGGTTTTCAGTTCCGTTAGTTGTTAAGACAGATTAAAGACCTTATGGAAGTAAGTTATCACTGAACAGACATTTCTGTCCCCAAGGGTAGCAGAGCACGTTTGATTAATTCCAGTGTGTTTTAGAAAGCATGAATGGCCCAATTATATGTGATGCCTCAACCACAGAGCATTTCCATAGTCACTGCTTAATTAAGGAAAGCACTTCCACATTCAGTGTGAGAGAGTATGAAAGATTTCTTTTGGGGAATCTAATAACACATGATCTTAATGCTAACTCAACTCAAGGATTTACAGTCTAGAATGTTTGACAAAACTTTTAGGGTTTCCTGCTTCCTACCACCATAAAACACCATACTCATTCCCACACCATGCTGGAGCTCACATACAAAGTCAAAATTAACAAATGAAGTCCCCAAAGTAAATTGGTGGAACACAGTCATTTTCTGCACAGTCTGTGCTGCTCTGGCCCCTGTTGACAAGATCTGTGTCAAGCAACGCCATATAAGCAGCACTCCAAACACAAGCTTTCCACTATCAACAGCACAGTCACATTTTCTATACTACCCCACAAGCTCCTTATATTCTCTGTCATTCCTTCAAAAAATATTAAATAGTCAAAAGATGCAAGTGGCAACTTAGAAAAAAAATTTGGTTAAGAACCAAGATTCCTCTTCCACACAGCCCCTAATACTCTATTACAGCCCATTAAAGTGCACAGATTCTTGAGATTGTGGAGGTTTTTCATTTCTTGAGAGAGCCTTGGTTTTGTTTTGTTGTTTGGGTTTTTTTGTTTGGGTTTTTTTGTTTGGGTTTTTTTTGGTAAATGTCCAGGTGAACAATTTTCTTCAACACTGGCATATAGGCTATGGCAGTGGCTTTTAAAATAGTTAAATGAGTCAGAGCAGTGCCAAGACAAATTGATGCTAGCAGTAAAAATTCCTGGTAAATAATGACATGTAAGAAATAAACTTCACTCCTTGAATATACTCACTGCAATAGAAGACGAGATTATTCTGCATCTCAAAAATGACAGTGATGAGCATTCATTCACAATATTCAGTGACTTTGTAAATGCTTAGTAAATTCTTAGAGTCAATCCTTTAGGCAAACATGAAAGCTAGACTAAGGTTAATTTTTAAAGAATTGACAAATAGTAGATAGAATGTATCTGATGATACCTTCAACTGGTATGGTTTTTGGGTAATAGTCAGTGTATTGTACTATACAAAAGATTTTGAAGGTCAGTTAAATGAATGGTATAATAATAATTGAACTTCAGCTAGAATTTTTCTTCTTCTAGAACATCACCACACAAGTATCTGAAGGGTGCCTACAGGAAGGCTGGGGAGGGACAAAGTCTTGCGATGACAGGACAAGGGGTAATGGGTTTAAACTGGTAGAGGAGAGATTTAGACTGGATGTTAGGAGGAAGTTCTTTACAGTAAGGGTGGTGAGGCACTGAAACAGGTTGCCCAGGGAGGTTGTGGCTGCCCCCTCCCTGGAGGTGTTCAAGGCCAGGTTGGATGAGGCCTTGAGTGACCTGTACTAGTGGGAGGTGTCCCTGCCTATGGCAGGGGGTTGGAATTAAATGATCCTTGAGGTCCCTTCCAACCTTAATATTCTATGATTCTATGATTCTAAGTATCATGGTTGTTGAAGGGAATTAACAAGTTTCCTGAAAAGCCTTATGAACTTTAGATGCATCTTTGTGATAAGTAAAAAGAAAGAGTAAAAAAAAGAAATTAAGTCAAAGCAGCACCCTTTTCCTAAACTAAGTTTTATAATAAAATCCAAAGGTTTGTATACTTAGAGGCAGCCACAATTAAATTGCAATAGTCCATATGAGCCAGACAGAAGCCAGCTTCAGTCTAAGAGCAGTACAGCTACAAGCAATACATTATGAACAACGAATAGCAGGGTATAGTAATCCAAGTAAAATCAGTATGCAATCATACATATTCAGGTTTTCGAAGGGATCATATCTGTCCAAAGTAATTTCAGGGTTTTTTATATTCTTCTTCTGAGAATATCCATGATAAATGGCGTTCTCTTGAAACTTAAATACCTTATGAAACACAGCAAGAACAATACGTGATACATAGAGCTGTATAGCATGTTATACATACTTCTCCAGACTAAGTTCTCAATGAACAGGAGCATACCTTGATATTACTTAGCATCTCATCAAACATTTATATTTCTTCTTCCTGAGTGGTTTTGATCTTAAGATTATTCACAAAAAATTAGTTAAAAAAAAAAAAAAAAA
>WBNM01022367.1:61105-73288 GCA_013399055.1 Ramphastos sulfuratus | reverse complement strand
TCTGGAGGTTTAAATGGGGGAAGGCAGTGGCTCAAAACTGTTTTACACCCTTCCCTTGCTGGCTTGAAGGGGGAACAGCAAAAAGTGCCCTTTTCCACACATGTACTGACTTGTGGGAAAGCTCATGCTGGAATCAGCTGGTGATTGTCTGGATTCTTTGGCAAGTGGACACAAGGTCTAGGAAACTCATAAATAGAGTGAGGGGAAAAAGCACGGAGTTCCCACCTTTACGGAGTTCTCACTTTGCAGTGTGCCCACTTTTGGACAGCTTCTGTTTTGCACCATTCTGTGCAGTCTCACTCTTGTACAGTTCGTGCCCCTCACCAACAAGTCTGTGAGTTTGGCAGGTCCTTTGGTCCATTTGAGATAGAGTTGCCAGTGGCACCTGGACCTGGCTCCTCTTGGACCACACAGTGTTATGATTTCCTGCTTGCTACCCTGAGCTGGAGAAGATGCTAGCAGTTTGGCTTTCCCCTGTGCTGCTGAGGCAGAGCCACTCCACAAATCTGTGCCTTGTGGAATGTGTCTGAGACACTTGGACTTAATGCCATGTGGATCCACTATTGGATATAACTTGCAGCTTCAGAGGCTACCATAAACAAATACAGCAAGAGATCATCGCTAAATTCCTACCTCACCTCTGTGAGTAAAGTCTACCATTCCCTTAGATTCTCTGCCTAGCCTGACTTATAAGTGGGGTAAAGCTGTGTTGTAGTTTAGCATTTTCCTTTTTCTGATTTTCCCTAAATTACTAACTTGCCCATAAGTATCCTTGTGAAGGTTTCCCAAACGAATTAGAACCTGTAAATAAACCTTAACTACTACTGTATATAGTTTGGGGGTGGGAGTTTTGACAAAATAAAAATAATTCCATTTTTATAATTCCTGCCTCAGCCAATTAATCCCCAACCAAACCAATTTTGTACTTAAAAACAGAAAAATGCATTTGGGCACAGTTACAGTATTCAGTCAGTAAAGGTGTTGCAGCAGAAAGTGCTAGGTCCTCCTAGAATAAGAAAGTTAAAAATCTTTCTCATATTTTCTAGCACATCCGTTAACACTTGTCTTACATTCCTGATAGCACTAGTCACCAGTTTTGTTGCTGAGGCTGAAAACAAAACCAAAAAATTCATATGAGCAGAAAAATCTATGAAGAAGAAAAGTGATTCAGGCATCAGCAAAGAGAGGATTTTCTTGAGATTGTCTTAAATTCTGAACCTAGATACACATTTGGCCATTGTGTTCTGAGCTAAAGAATACCTCAGTAGAGTAAAGAAAAAAAAGGTAAATACCCTCATGCTATGATCACAGAATCACAGAAACATACAGGTTGGAAAAGACCCTCAGGATCACCAAGTCCAACCTATAACCTATATGATTCACCTTAAATCATATCCCTAAGCACCACATCCAAATGACCCTTAAACACATCCAGGGTTGGTGACTGTGAGAGACTGATCATCTCTCCCTTGTTCAAATCAACAAAGATAAAGATTGCCTTTGTTAAAGATTGGCCAGATTCCCGGCAAAGCTCAGGGATGCAAACAGCACCTTTGTGGACTTCCTAGATTCCTGCCCGGGAGTTCAGGGATGCTAATCAACAGAGATAGAGTGTCTTCGTGGAATTCCCGGGCTCCAGCCTGGCTTGAATGCCCAGGATGTGACACCTCACACCAGCTACCCCGAAGAGAAAAGGCTTATGTGTATTTGGGGTATGGAGAGGTAAGCAGCGCAGGAATGGGGCAGAGGCCCTCCCCCGGTGCTGCCGCCCTACCCCTGCAAACATAATACACAGGAAGATTTCCTGGGGAGCTACACCTGGACAACGGCCTAAAAAACCATATAAAAAGACATAAGCAATGCCTACCAAAAGGTGCACCTCCACCAGTGTGCACCTCCACGGGCACCTCCACCAGAAGAACTCGAGGAACAATTCCCACAGAGCAACTCCACAGAAGAACATCCCTGGGCCAGGCGCACCTCTCTCTCTCTCTCTTCCCCCATCTTTGCCTGATGGTAATATAATCCTTGCTTTCTTCTTTTCTCCATTGTTCCCCTCGCCCTCTCTTCCCTCTTTCCCTCTGTTTTGTTCAATTTTATCCTTTAATAAATAGTTTTGTGGTGATATATGGTCTCATTTGCACCTTAATTTCACAACATGGAAATCTAGAAGAACAAATCTTGCTTCTCTTGACAGAGATGCTGTTAATCTCCGGACTTTGACAGTGACTCAACCACCTCTCTGGGCAACATCACCAAAACTCCTGGTTAGGCAGACTCTATACTTTTGAAAGATGAATCTGAACAATACAGCTTAAATCAGAATTGAAGCCACTGGAGAGTTTAAACTGGAAGTCTGAGTACATGCTCCAAATAGAGCCTGCACATTTCAGTATGGCAGGTAAAACTACTTTTAGGTTATGATATTTGTACATTGTTTGGGTTGTCGGTCCTTTATAAATAACACTCACTTCCACACATTCTTAGACAATGCATGGTCTCTTACAGTCAGTGGGAAAACCGTGTTAATTTTTTATAGCCTTGTCTAAATATAGATGCATGCCTAGATGCATCAAATTTAATATGCATCAAAGAAGAATGAGTCAGTTTTGAAACTGACATGAACCACTGTCATTTGGTGGCTCACCATCAGAATGCACATAAAACTGAGAAGTACACTAAGAAACCTGTGGTTTTCAAGTATGAGCCAGCCTTGATTTGTATTTTTAATATATTAAAGCTCCTCTTGAAGATTGGCTATTTTTTTTTCCTTCTGTTCTACTCTCTGTGCTACAAGTGCTGTTTGCAAGAGCTGTTGTACCAGAGATATTTCAAAACAGAAATTTATAACCATTAACCGTGCCCTTTGGATGACAGAGCACTTGCATGAATTCCTGATTGTATTGAATAACTATAAAACTTTAAACAGAACTCCCAACAATCCATGGAGTCTTGGAAATGACAACTTTCAGCAAAGTATCAGTAGACTTCATTTGTTACTGGCCCACAGAGACATTCACCTTAAGGCACTGCCTCAGGCTTTTGGATTTCTTGAGTCTACCTCCTTGAGATTATTTACACTGCCTTTTACTTCCCACTAAATAAATCTGTTTTAACAATATTTCAGCACTGTAGTGCAGTTTTGTGTTTTAAATTCAGTAAATATATTTCTAGAAATAAAATCTATAGGAAAAATAACTGTAGTATCCCATTTTTACACCATACCAAAAGAGAATGGTAATAATAAAAAAGAGGTTAATGATCAGTTATATTTCTACACATCTATTTACAAGCAAAATTAAAGTATATTCTGGCTAAAACAAAGGCATTAGTTACTCTGTGAAGCTCTGCTTACAGGAATAACTTTGCACAGGCTTTTCTGCTGTAATAATCATTAGTGTTGTGGTTTTAACAGTCCTATGGGCAAAGCTGCTTCTTGCTGACTAATTTTATGCTATGTAAGCAGAAAGAATTCCGTCAGCAAATACAGCGTTTTTACAAAGGAGACTTGCCACTACAGGTAGAGTAACAGAAGTCTGTAGTATCATACACAGGGATCTGCAGGTGAAGAACAATTTATTTTAAAGCCACAGGCTCTAGAAACTGTTACCAGCTCTGAGTTCTATGGCAATTTATTTTACACTTTAACAGATAGTGCACCTACTCACAGATGTAACTTTGAACAATCGCTGTATCAAGCACTGCTTTCCTTTTCAAGAACATAGAAGCTGAAATTCATGCAATATGGTGCTCAAAACTCTTCTGTAAAATGGCACTTGTATTATTTTTCCCATTTTGAGGTTGAATTAGAGGTAAAATGTTTGTTTTCTTACACCTATTTATAATAATATTTGCACAAGTTATTTTGAGGTAAGACTAAGGTACTGGAAAATAGACATGTCCTGATAAACCTTAACTAGTGCTGTATATAGTTTGGGGGTGAGGATTTTGGGAAAACAAAAATAATTCTATTTTTATAATTCCTGCCTTGTCCAATTAATATCCAAACCTCTACACTCCAGGATATGGATTTATTTACAGGCTCTAATTCAGTCGGGAAAATCTTCAAAGGATGCTTATGGACAAATATAGAGATTTAGGAAAGTCAGAAAAAGGAAAAGGCTAAGCTACAAACGCAGCTCTACCCCACCATAAATCAGGCTGAGCAGAGAATTAAGGAAACAGCAGACTTCATGGAAGTGAGATAGGAAATTGGCCATGATCCCTTGCTGAGTTTTTCTCAGGAAGCAGCCTCCTGCAAGTTACATCCAATGGTGGATCCAAACGGTAAAAATCCAAGGCGAGCGGAAAGACCCGCCAAAGTCAAAAGTATCTCAGACACGGCTTCCATGAGTGGGATGGTCATAGAAGCAGCACTGCCTCAGCAGCACAAGGAAAGCCAAACTGCCAGCATCTTCCCCAGCTTGGGATAGCAAGCAGGAAGTCAGGCTGCAGTATGGTCTGAGAGAAGATGGGTCTGGGTACAGCCAGCAGCTCTCTCTCAAATGGACCTAAGGACTTGCCGAGTTTGCTGATTTGCACAGATGGGGGACCATCCAAAAGCAGGGACAGTGCAAAAACAGGAGCTGCACAAAAGTAGGAGCTGTCCAAAGCGGGGACACTCCNTTAGCCTGGAGAAGAGGAGGTTCAGGGGAGACCTTCTTGCTGTCTACAACTACCTGAAGGGTGGTTGTGGCCAGCAGGAGGTTGCTTTCTTCTCTCAGGCAACCAGCACCAGAACAAGAGGACACAGTCTCAAGCTGTGCCAGGGGAAGTTTAGGCTGGAGGTGAGGAGAAAGTTCTTCACTGAGAGAGTCATTCCCCACTGGAATGGGCTGCCCAGGGAGGTGGTGGAGTCACCATCCCTGGAGGTGTTCAAGGCACGTTTGGACATGGCACTTGGTGCCATGGTCTAGTCTTGAGGTCTGTGGTAGTGGGTTGGACTTGATGATCTTTGAGGTCTCTTCCAACCTTGCTATACTGTGATACTGTGGGGGAGGGAAGAAGGAATTTGGAGTGCTCCACAACATGGAGTTAGAGATTACCAGCAGCAGCAGCTATAATAAAAGAACTTACTGAGTGAAAAAAAGCTAAGAAATGCGAGAAAAAGCAAAGTGATGCAATCGCAGTCTAAGAAGATGTAACCTCCTCAGTCTTCAGTCATACTCAAACATTAGACCTAAGAAAAGTCTATAAAGTTTAATGTGGAATTAATTTCAGTCCTCTGGAATTGACAGGACAGATCCAGAACAATACACATGGTTTAACTTACTTTAACTGTACTAGCAAGCTGTTTCTTGCACTTGCTTCCCTGAAGCAGACTCCTAGCACACTCCTGAGAAGATAACAGGAGGCAGAGATATGCAGAATCCTGATCATGATGCATTGAATTTCCTTGCCATAACCCTATTTCTTCCTGTGTTTACATGAATGCAAATGAAGGCACCAAAAAGCAAAACAATGGGTAAACTGGTAGAGGCAGAGGTCAAGCAAGATGGTATGAGGAACTCCAATTGCTTTCTACATTAGCTATGTTACCCATTGTTGTGGAGGTAGGGAATTAATGTGGCTGAGTCGGGAATTATTAAAATAGAATTATTTTATTTTCCTGAAAGCCCCACCCCCAAACTATATACAAAACTAGTTTAGGTTTATTTACAGATTCTAATTCTATTGGGAATTCTTCAAAGGATGTGATTGACAAAGTTAGAGATTTAGGAAGTCAGGAAATGGAAAAGGCTAAGCTATAAACACAGCTTTACCTCACTATCAATCAAGCTGAGAAGAGAATTAAGGGAACAGCAGATGAGATAGGTATTTGGCGATGATCCCTTGCTGGATTTCCCTGTTGTTTGGCTCCCTTCTGACACTGCAAGCAATACCCAATAACCTGGATCCACGCGGCAAAAGTCCAAGGCAGGTGGAAGAGCCGCCAAAGTCAGAAGTGTCTTGAAACACGACTGCCACGAGACAGAGATTTGTGGAAGCGACGCTGCCTGAGCAGCCGCAGGGGAAAGCCAAACTGCTTGGGTCTCCCCAGCGCAGAATAGCAGCCAGGAAGTTGGCTATTGTATGGTCCGAGAGCAGCTGGGTCCAGGTACCGCCAGCAGCTCTCTCAAAAGGACCCCAGGACTTGCCAAGCTTGCAAATTTGCACAGAGCGGTGCCAAAGTGGAGAGATCTGTCCAAAGGTAGGGACGGTGCAAAACTGAGAGCTGTGTAAAAAGGTAGGAGCCATCCAAAAGTGGGGACGGTCCAAAATGGGAACTCCGTCACGGCAGGAACCTGTCCTGTTGGGAGCCCTGTCAAGGTGGGAACCTCATGCCTTCTCCCTCGTTCTATTTATTCTTTCCCAGACAAACTGTCCATTTGCCATTTTATACTGGGCACGGATACCCAGCCAACCACCAGCCCGATTCCCAGCATGGGCTTCCACACGGGTCAGTACGTGTGTGGAAAAGGTGCCTTTTGCTGTTCCCCCTTCAAGCCTGCAGCACAGGGAGGGGGGAAAGCAGGTTTTGCACCTCCTTCTCCTCCATATTCAGACCTATGGGGGGTGGGGGGAGAAGGAAGGAATTTGGAGTGCTCCAGAACACCCATTGACGATGTTGTGCATAGGTTACAAAAAGTTCTCTATGCGTGTTTTAAATTAACTGATGTAGTCTTAATCCACTATTTTTCTCTACAGAAAACCATTGTATTGCAGTTAAATTGATCTTGCTCTCATGGGAAATCTTTGCTTTCCCTGACAGATGCCTCCCACACAATCCCCTCTCACCCCACCTTCCCCCAGTAAACATCTGTACAGAGTTGCAATATTCTTCTAGAATTTTTTTTTTTTAATTAATTCAGCCTTCAGGCTCATTATCCATAAAAACTTCTAAATATTATTTGAGATAACACTTATTTAGAAGATACAAAGGCTCCCTGGATAACATGTATACTGAACTACAGAAGTTTTGAAATTTGTAACAATAATCACATAGCCATGCTCTGCAGACAGCATGTAACAGTCCAGCCTGAATTTGCTCACTTGTACATCATGTGAACAAAAGCAAAATCTGTGTTAAAAAAAAAAAAAAAAGCAAACACTCCAATGCAGTACTAATAACACATGCAGGCATTATTATAAGCCCTTTCTGGCCTCTCTTTCTCTCTACTGTACAGCACAGGGAAATCAGGCAAGCAGATATAAGCAGCTCTGGGAGCTAAGAGAGAAGGAAGGAAAAGAAATATGAGCTTAACTATTGAGGATCTATGTCTCACTAGGCCCAAAAAATCATGTTAATTGGAAACACACAATGAATATTACCTCATTCTCTAATCTCCTACCCCACATTCTTGATTCCCTGAACAAAGCTACAGTGAAGAAACTACTCGTTTCTGAAAATCTCCTTTTCTGTATGTCATCTTCTCAGGCCACAGAGCAGATTTTACAATTATTTCCTCCTCTGTCCTTGTTCCTGCTCAGAAGGCGAGTGGTTGAAGTGTGATGAATATCAAAAGCCATTCTCAGATGGATCAAGTTTCAACATTTAGAGTTACAGTTGTTAACAACATACTATATAGCCAAACAAATTAAAAAATTTCCAAATTATTTGTATTTGTATCTCAAAAAATAGTCAATGCCAGCTTTTTGCTTGAAAATCCATTTCTCTGCATTTTGTCAATTTGCAAATCCAAATGATTTCCTTAGTACTATTAGGTAACTTCATTTGCAAAGTCTCCCAAGCTAATAGCTTCTGTCTCATCTTACAGTTTCTAAACTTTTGTTTATTATTGGAATTTATCTATAAAAATTTCAACAATTACTGATAAAAATTTCTTAATATGCTCTTCAGTATTGTCTCCATCAACCTTCCAGTAGAAGTAATAAAAACAGAAATAAGAAAATACTGTTTTCTTAAGAAACAATTTTAAAGAAGAGGAAAATAAATAATAGAAGTAAGTTTGAATGACATAATCTGACCTTACAAGAAAAGGCATTTGTAGAATTAAAAAAGAAAAGAAAATGAAGAGCTACTACCTGCATTAGAAGGAGTAGAAACAATGATTCTCTAAGCTTCTGATAAGCTCATTTTTTCGCTCACATGTCAGGCTAAATGATTGTTTAAAGAACCAAATCTAGCATCAAAGTAATAAGTTGTCCAACTGATGAATTAGAATGGTTTTTCTTTACCGTCTTCTACAAAATTTTCAAAATGTCCTTAAGCCACAGACAGACTCATGGTCCCTTGGAACTATTCAAAGGTCAATTCAGCTACATGCTATATCATGCAGATTACTGCACTATCCAAGGGATAAGATTTACTTTAATCCAAAAGTGAAGCACATGTAATGAGAAGTGGCCATGGAACCTGCACACTGAACAGAATTTATATGCATTCAGTCAGGAAAAATAAATAAATAAATAAATAAATAAAATCAACCACTGAATTCAAAGTAAAATGGATAGGGACTTACTATTTAATATTTATCTCTCTCTCTCTCTCTTTTTTTTTTTTTTTTAAGTTGCACATGCCACGGTTTCTTTTAACCAGGATATTTATTTTTTGCTCACGGCCTAAATCTTTATCAAGCCTGCCAGCTTGAGGAGAAAGGCTGATGAAAAGGGACATAGGAAAATCTGTGTTATATATGTGAAAATAAAGACGTCTACGACATTTCACTGTATGGAAAGTGAAAGACATTCAACTTTAAGGCAGTTAAATGAGATTTTATTTGTTAAGTTTAAATGAGCTAGAGAGTAAAACTATGAAATAAAGCCCCCCTCCCTTTTGTTTTTGCTTTCAGTGCATTAAGCTGATAATGCATTCTTGACTTTAAACTAAGTCTTTAATAAGACTCACAACGAGGTATTCAAAGTAACCTTGTCATATATGAAAATCTATGGTAGGCTTTGAATTCCCTATTTGGTAAAGTAGATACTTTTGTAAAAGGGAGTACTTCCTTTAGTCTTGAGAGGAAGCAACATCTGTCAAAAAGGATTAAATTCATAGAATCATAGAATGGCGAGGTTGGAAGGGACCTCAAGGATCATCTAGTTCCAACTCCCTGCCATAGGCAGGGACACCTCCCATTAGTACAGGTCACTCAAGGCCTCGTCCAACCTGGCCTTGAACACCTCCAGGGAGGGAGCATCCATAACCTCCCTGGGCAACCTGTTCCAGTGTGTCACCACCCTCACTGTAAAGAACTTCCTCCTAACATCTAATCTAAATCTTCCCTCCCCTCCAGAACTGCACACAGTACTCCAGGTGGGGTCTGAAGAGAGCAAAGGAGCAGAATCCCCTCCCTTGCCCTGCTGGCCACACTGCTCTTGATGCAGCCCAGCACTCGGTTGCTGTCTGGGCTGCAAGTGCACACTGCAGGCTCATGTTGAGCTTTTCATCAACCCACCCCCCAGGTCCTTTTCCTCAGGGCTGCTCTCCAGCCATTCACCACCCAGCCTGGATTTGTGCTTGGGATTGTGTCTAGCCAGGTGCAGGACCTTAAACTTGGCCTTGCTGAATTTCGTGAGCTTGGCTTGGGCCCACCTCTCCAGCCTGCCCAGGTCCCTCTGGATGCCATCCCTGCCCTGTAGCAAGTCGACTGTGCCACACAGCTTGGTGTCATCTGCAAACTTGCTGAGGGTGCACTCAATTCCTCTGTCCATGTCACTGACAAAGATGTTAAACAGCACTGGTCCCAGCACTGACCCCTGAGGGACACCACTTGTCACTGGCCTCCAGGTGAACATTGTGCCATTGATCACCACTCTCTGCATGCAACCATCCAGCCAATTCCTTATCCAGCAAGTAGTCCACCCATCAAGTCCATGTTTTTCCAGTTTGGTGACCAGGATGTCATGTGGGGTTTAATTAATAATTAATAATAAATAGTATTATAATGCAAAATGAACTCACAATTGTGAAATTCCTATAAGGTTAAAAAGCATATCAAGTTTCAGTTAAAATCCTATTTCTACTGGACACTTAGATTCCATACAAAATAAAAAGAGGTTGTTCAACTCTAGCTGCTTAATAATTTTTCCTTTTCCCAAAGTCTGAAGCTCAGGTTGGGTTTCAGGGAATAAAATAGTGCCTTGCAACGATGGCCAAGGTAGGTCTGGTCTCACAAGCAGCAAGCATTTTAGAACCACACTCCACAGGCTAATCAGCAGCCCTGTTGTACCAATTATATATCATTTCCAATACATCAGCTGACCTTCCTTCCAGGCAATAGGGATTACATTAATGCAACTACAGAGATGCTGTACCAACTAGCCTGCCCAGACATTGCAATGCTCAGAACTTCAAGAGCACCAAGTGTAAACAGATCTAGTTTGATGTGAGCAAAGCATTCACTGGGACCAAGTGGGGTTATCTTACATCTGTCTCATGAAGAAGAATATGTTCAGAAATGATTCAGAAACTTAAGCTCCTATGAATTCAAAATAGCACAACAGCTTTGAGATAAGAAGAAAGGTAAACCTTAAATAATCCTTAAATGGAAGAAAGAAAAAAAACAGAATCTCTTGCATTCTGTTACGCTAACCATTGAATAACCTCATCAGATTTCTATGACCATCCTATCTTCCTGATTTCTTCTGTTCATATCTCTGCGATTCAGGGCTGAGAAACATGGTTAGATAATTAGATCTACAAAATGAGTGGCCCTTAAAACCACCATTAATTCAGAAAGTTCTACAAAATTCTCCAGGTGTTGTACAGGTAATAAACTTGATTAAGAACTGCAGTATCCAGAAGGTAGACAAATATTTATCATTGCAATTAGTCTAGCTCACTCTCCTTTCTTTTCAGGAGAAAAAAAAATCATCCTGCTAAAATGAGTAATTTTTGTTACTAAACTGAAACAGCAATATTTGCTCTGGGTCCCCTAAACATTTCATAAGTCTTGGATCAAAATAATCTTTGCCCAGTATTTGACTTGTCATAACATAGATTAGTTAGTGAAAGACACTTTCTTTCTTTCTCAATATAAAGAATTACCTAAATGTAAAGCCAAGAATGGTAAATTCAAGCCATTTTCAGGAATGCATTGTTTCAAGGCAAAATGCTTTTCAGGACAGATTTTTGTGGAGGATAAATCTATCATTTAAAAATTAAGGTGTCAAAACTCAAAAAATAAATAATTAAGATAAATCAGAAATTATAGACCTTTGCGCCTTCAGTACAGCTCTACTTTAATTAAACACACGTTGAGGCATTTGTTATTGTTAATAATATGACTAGCAAGTTCTGCAGCTGAAATAGTAACAACCTGAGCTATTAATATATGTATGAATATAAAGCAGAAACAACCACCCTGCAGAGAAGACCTATTAAAAATGCTCTTTTCTTCTATACTTCATTCTTAATGTCATAACCTGAAATAGATGCTGGGAGTACACAAAAAAGTACAGATTTATATTAGAAGCTTGCATACTACCTTCAGCATTTACTTAAAAGCAGCTTTAATTTCTTTTCCTGACACTTACTGCAGTTCAAGTTTTCATGGAAAGGAAACACTTGAGGCCATGCTAAACTAAACACTGCTAATTGTTCTTGCCAGAATAAGCACTAGAGATGCATCTGATACTCTTCTCCCTTCATTTGACATTCTGCATACAATTGTGTTCCTATTGTTTTGCACTCAAGTCATGTGAAGACTATAATGAAAACTAGCATTGATATAATTTCTTCCAAACTCAGCTGAAATCCACTCTTATTTATTATTATCAGACCCCACCTGGAGTACTGTGTGCAGTTCTGGAACCCCCAGCACAGGAAGGACATGGAACTGTTGGAGTGGGTCCAGAGGAGGGCCACGAAGATGATCAGAGGGCAGGAGCAGCTCTCCTATAAGGACAGACTGAGAGAGTTGGGGCTCTTCAGCCTGGAGAAGAGAAGGCTTTGAGGAGACCTTAGAGTAGCCTTCCAATATCTGAAGGGGGCCTACAGGAAGGCTGGGAAGGGACTATTTACAAGGTCTTGCAATGACAGGATGAGGGGCAATGGGTTTAAACTGGTAGAGGGGAGATTTAGACTGGATGTTAGGAGGAAGTTCTTTACAGTGAGGGTGGTGAGGCACTGGAACAGGTTGCCCAGGGAGGCTGTGGCTGCTCCCTCCCTGGAGGTGTTCAAAGACAGGTTGGACAAGGCCTTGAGTGACCTGTACTAGTGGGAGGTGTCCCTGCCTATGG
>WBNM01022367.1:47133-60526 GCA_013399055.1 Ramphastos sulfuratus | reverse complement strand
CCCCTCCTGGGGTCTCTGATTTCTGGGAGGGGTGTTGTGTTTCTGTATTACCTTTACCTTGTATATTTCTGTAAATATTCCTGTATATAGTGTATATATCTGCTTGTATATTGTGCTGAGCTGTAAATATAGCTTCATCTCTTAACTTCCAGCCAGCTGAGTTCTAGTCTGGGTCATTTTACAAAGTGTGGGGGGGCGGGGAACTCCCAAACAATACTTAAGGACAACAAATGTGAATTTTGTTCCTTTCAGTGAGCTTGCATCAGTCCTGTGCTAATTTATATCAGCTACAATAACAGTAATCACCTCAAGAATTTGTTTACATTCTAGTTTATATTAAAAAAAAAAAAATCAGTTTATTGGTTCTTGTTAGTGAAACAGTATATTTACTGGTATACTATACTTTTATCGATCAATAAATCAATATTCTGTAGTTTTAGAGGGCTACCACCTTACAGGTTGCTTTCACTCAAAATCCTACAGGAAGGTTTAAAAGCAATGTATTGTGGCCTAGGCCATCACCAGTATCTCAACATTCCAACAGAATTCTGTGAAATCTTCCCTGCGCTAGAGACTAATTTTGCACTAATAAGAACCTATTGCTCTCATTTTACTGCAAATGACACAGGAAAAGCATGGCAAATAAAAAGGTAAAACAAACCAATTTAATTTTCACAAGTAGTATTTATATCACATAATACACAGGAAAAATATTTATTCTGTCAGCACTAAACAAAGAGGAAAATTATCAATTAAAAGTTACAAAATTAAGTAATTCTCTATGAAATTTATGAAGTAATTCTCTATGAAATTTAAGAGAATTAAATAAACCTGTTTCTTTGTCCCCAACAACATTACCTGCATATCCAAAAACATAAGGGAGATAATATTTTACCATTTTCTCCCATAGTAGTAACGTACCATGAAGTCTTACAGTTACACTAAAATTTCATATTAAACATGAATAACTACTTCACTTAGGCTCTTGTGAAAAATTTTCATGAGAAAATTCAAATAATACTCATGTTTAATAAAAGCACAAGAATGAAGGTTAATAGTTAGGTCATTGGCAGCAGTATTAGCTTTTAAATGAAAAACATAAAGTCTGAACTGTTTCAGCTTCTTTCTTTCTCTCCTTACTCTAGGACCAACACAGAAACATCAAGTGATTTTTTTTTAATTAACCAGTGAACTCAGACTTGCAAACACTAATTCTAATAAGTTTACACAATTGATCTACAGTGCAAGAGTTATTTTCTGGAGGGGAAAAAAAAAAATCAATGAATTGTTATTAGTGAACACATTTAAGGTTATTGTATTTCAGACAGTTTCGAGGTGGTGAGGGGGGAGTACATTTATTGAACAAATTATTCATCATGCTTTATCTACCAGAGCAGAGAATCAGTCCCTGAGTATGACAGTTAACAGCCTAATATTAAAGAAAAGCTGCTGAAATGTTCTGGTAAGAGATCACTATAGTGGCCCCAAAACCTTACACTGTTGATACTGTTCAATCTGTAGGCAGCTTTTCATTTTTTTCTTGGAGGAGCATTAAGAAACAAGTTGAGAGACATTCTGTTCTTCCATACTGCTTGGTTTCCAGGCAAAAGGATTTTTTTTTTTAAACATTATTCTGAATTATATTAGATACAACTGGAAAGAATGAAAAGAATCATTCCTTTTTGTGATTGAGTACTGCTTATACACACACATATACACATAACAATCAGAAACAAGTGTGTATTAATGCATGTATATAACCAAGTTGTTCAAAGGCTAAATTGCCTCTCACACTTCTACACCAGTATTCAAACATTCAATTCCTGTTTCTTCCCACTTTTTCTTTCAACAAATACTCTCCTGAATCCTTCCACAATTCCATTCCAAATGTCTGTATTGCTATATGGTTAAGCTGTTCAAATTAATTGTGGACATATTAAAATAATCTCTGCTGAAATTTACCATCTCAAAGGAATTAATTGAACATTGCATGACTGGTCTACAAGGACTAGAAGTTGTCCATGTCTCTGTTAACGCTAAGTAAATTATAGCATAGAGGAATGTTCAGTTTCCTGAACGAAGTAATAAAAGCATGCCCCAAACTGCTGATTGTCTTATTAAATATTTACTTTACAAAATATGTTCTTACAACTGAATCACAGAGTGTTCCTTTCATTTTTGCCACAGACCATTCACGGTAATTATCTCAAAAATTTGCAGAGCATTTCTTTAAATAGACTATTCCAAAGTGTGAGGTTGTAGCTCTACTTTTCGACTACCGCAGGAAAGGAAATGAAAGGCTGCATTTTGTTCTTCCTGAATTTGACAGATTTGGGTTGGAAAAGAAATTGAGGTATTATTTCATGCTGAAATTAAAATTATTAGGAAGGAAAAGAAGGAACTAATAGAAGAAGGCTAGAAAACTCAAAATTCTTTTTTAATGTCAACAGCAATTCATAGAAGTTGATTTCTAGATTTTAGAGAATATATCCATGGAATTTTTACTCTTTAAAATACTTAAAATAAATCTGAACTGAAAAGATATCAAAAGATTAATTTAGAAACTACCATGTTTTCACTTGTTTTGTTTTCTTTCTTTTTTGTTTTGGAAGTCTTTACTCAAAGTTTGTAGCTGATACTAATTTGGAGACCAATTTGCTCCTGTTGAAAATCCTTCTCCTCCAGGAAGGAATTTACATTAAAAGGTTTTCACAGAATCTGATTAGCTCATGAGGCACCTGGCATCTTCAGAACATTTAAACACATCTTAACGGTAAAACTTTTTCATACCAAGTTGATTTACAGACTGAGCACATAACAGACCATTTCTTCCCCTTCTTATTGGAAAATAAACAGAGGCAGCTTCAGTCATTAAGGAATTTCTAAATAAATAAATAAAGAATTTTAAAAAAAAATCTATTATAATCAATTTGCTGCACACAAGCATGCAAGACATTCTGCTGGCAACCTGATACATTTTAATAGCTAATGCACCTGAGAATATAAGAACACATTTAAGCTTTTTAAAGCTTGTTTGGTGCCTGTTTTTATAGTTATTGTTATTCTGTATCAGACTCAGTGAAATTTTTAACATAAGACCTTAAGTGAAGCCAGAGTCTGTATTCTCCTGCTGCCTCTAGCTTGACCCAATTAGTTTGCAAAGCTTGGCCAAAACTCATCCCTTGACATTTTGGAATCAAAATCTGCCTCCAACATCACTGTGTATGCACTCAAGAATGGCTGTTTGCTTTATAAGACTCAAAACTGCTATGGTTAGGAGTCGTCCTGCCATTTTTTCTTTCTCCATCAAGGAAACCAAAAGGCAACAAATAGTTCAGTCAATGCAATGATTAACTTGCTCATTTCTTTTGATAAAATTTCTTTAGATAAAATACAGCTCTATAATTCCTTAATCTTTTCATTTATAGTCATTGAAGATTTTTGCATATCTGAAGGAAAAATGAAGCTGGCCATCCACTCTCAAATACTGGAGAAACATAATGACAGTTTAAGAAAATAAATAAAAATAACAGCAGAACAGAGTAAGAATTTTGCAGAACAAGATCTCATTCTCTGGAAGTATTAATGAAACAGTGCAAGACTGTATGTAAACATGTCATGTACACACTATTTTCCTTTTACCACTACTTCATAAAACAATTAATTCCCACTTATGCCTTTCTTACTATGTCCCATCTTTCTCCTAAAGCTTCCCATGAGTTACATTATAGGAATTGTATTTTGCTAGAAGATAGAAATACTGATGTTACAGGTGTTAGGATTTACTTTTTCAATGTTACAGAAAACTGACAGAAAATGTTTATGGTAGACACAAAAACTGTTCTGTTGAAGTTATTTTCAGTTATATTCATTTAGAAAATGATTTTGAAGTACAGACAATCTGCTTAGATTTTGTCTCTAATATTCAATGGTTTTCCTTAGTGGGCTCTCCCTCCTCCCTACTTTTTGAAGCTACGTAGATATCTTATCAATAAGCAATAGCAGTAAGTAATTGCTTGATGCATACACCAGTAAATACTGAATTTATCAAATTTCACAGAACTTTGCATTATCAGCTGCTTCTAAATTTTCAGCAAGTGATGTTAGAACTGTGTCAGGTTCTAAATACTACAGTAAATTGAACATTTTAGCTTTCCAGTGCATGAAGAGTACAGAAATGTCCTCAGCTCTGCTTGGCACAGACAGAAGAGAACCTGCTAAATCAGACTAAGCAAAGTCTTTTTAAAGCAATGAAGAGATATCCTGCTTCAGCTGGCTCCTATATAGAATCACAGAATGGTAGGATTTGGAAGGGACCTCTGGAGATCATCTAGCACAGATATGCCTAGATCAGGTTTCACGGAAACACATTTAGGAAGGTTTCGAATATCTCTAGAGAAGGAGACTCCATAATCTCTCTTGGAAGCCTGTCCCAGTATTCTGTCACCCTCAAAGTAAAGATGTTTTTCCCTTATGTTTAAGTGAAATCTCCTGTGTTCATAAAACAAGGACAAAGACTGTTAAATGCTTTGGAAACCAAGACAATTCCACATAATTTGAAAGAGATCAGAACAAATCCTCCCAGAAAATCCTAAACACATCAGGAAGGAATCTGCTGAGAGGCCAGACAAATAAATCACCTCTCTTTTCTCAGTAAATGCAAGGGGAAATCCACAGCAACACAGACTGCAGAAGAACATTTTTATAAACTACATCAAACAGTACAACTGCAAATAACAGAATTAAACTCAGATTTCCCCCGGTGTGCCCACTTAAGCCATGCTGATATTACTACAAATGATATATGATTAGTCAGAAAAATATCCCTGTGGCATACCACTCCTGAAAAGCATTAACTTGGGAGATAAAACATATATCATTATTAAGAGAAAAGCCTTTTATTAATTTACTAATCCCTCAGAATGATTGATCAGCAGGATTTTTTTTTTTTTAAATTAACCTGGATTACAGAAAAAGCAGCTCCTCTGCTTATCTAATATAGAATTATGCAGGATCATACCCAGAGCCTGTTGAAAACAGGCAAGAAGAACTTCTCAGCTCTGAATTAACCACATCTTTGGTGCTGCTCAAAACAAAACACGCATCCTTTCTTTGCTCTTTAAGGCTGAGAGTTTGTATGAGCTGGACTGGGAAGATGCTTTGCCCTTGTACATCCCACAACATGGGAACATTGTTTTTACCTGCATCTAAGTCCTAAAAACAAATCTCTCTGCTTATACTCAGACAGGACCTGCTGGGATTCATACAGTTTTCTGGGTCAAAGGGAGAATATAATCTAAAGACACTATAGGTGAACCTGCAATAATCTCCCTCTCCATGTTACCTCAAGACTTGTTAGGATTTTCATAGAAGCATTTTAAATTTCCAAGCAGTCAGAGCTGTGGAAAGAAAATATTAGATATCCCAAACTAATATTATACAAATCTACCCAATTCACAAAAAAAAAAACAAACAAAAAAACAAAAAAACAAAAAACCAACCAAAACTCTAAAAGCACAATAGGGTACATCTATTTTGATTAAAAGACAGTTTATAATTTCCATTTAAAACCTGCCTAGATTTATTAAAAGCCATTACTCTTAGTAGTAAAATTGAAATGATGTCTCAAGAAAGGATAGAGGTACTACTTAGAAGGGTGATTGAATTTTTCTTGATTCTACATTTTCAAAGAGAAGGAAAGTAAAGGAAAATAAAAAAAAACCACAACAGATAGCAATGTTTCCCTTTGCAGAAGTACTTTTTAAAATCAAGATATAGTGCTAGCTGGAGACCCTGAACACTCCATCTCTCCTCCTTAGACCCATAGTTAAGTGTGAAGCTGAATAAGTGTTAGAGGTATTACCTTCTGAAATTACAGGAGCTGATGGATGCATTTGGATAATGCAGTGAATATGCTGCATATTGGTATCCTGATTTAAAGGCATAACAGAAAACTAAAGGGAAAAAACATCAAGAGTCAATGGGGAAAAAAGTTTTGATACAGGAGGACAGTACTTACCTGGTTTAAGCACTTTTTGTTGCGAAGACCTCTAAGCAAAACATATGATGAGCGTGATGAGACCAAAAGCCAGCTACAGTTTCAAAGATGATATTCAATCTAAACATCCTCTGGTGCAGCTTGAGACCATTTCCTCTTGTCTTATCACTTGTTACTTGAGAGAAAAGACTGACACCTCTTTAGAACCTCCTTTCAGGCAGTTGTGCAGAAAGATAAGGTCTCTCCCCTCAGCCTCCTTTCCTCCCAGCTAAGCAACCTTAGTTCCTTCAGTAGCTCCTCACAAGGCTTGCACTCTAGATCCTTCACCAGCTTCATTCCCCTTCTTTGGACTGCTATAGAACCTCAATGTCTTGTAGAGAGGGCTCCAGAACTCAACATGCTATCAAGGTGTGGCCTCACCAGTGCTGACTGCTGAAGGATAATCACTTCCCTTATTTCTGATACAGGCCAGGATACCATTGGTCTTCTTGGCCTCCTAAGCACACTGCAGGCTCATATTCAGCTGGCTTTCTGCCAACACCTCTAGGTCTTTTTCTGCCTGGCACCTCTCCAACCTCTCTTTCCCAAACCTGTTGCATGGAATTAAAAATAGCCAATCATAACTATAAAAAGATGTTAATACAAACAGCAAGTAAGATTTATCTTCCTACACATACCACTTTGAAAAGTCTGTAAGGGAATGACAGGCTGTGTATTTTACATTATAAGGTGGAAGACTAGTTTATCCCTCACATTAAAACTGGGGGCTGCAAAAGTGTTTCTCACAGCTCTTATCATTCACACCAGCTGGAAAGGTTGTCCTGTTACTCAGGTGAAATCCATCCACCAAGAGGATTGTTCTGCTCACCTTATAAAACATGATCAACTGAGACCCTTCTCCTCCAGACCGGTCTCTGAGCCATATGTTAATCTCCCTTGCTCTACAATGGCTCTATATATCAGACAGCAGAGTGTTATGGACTTTAACAATTTCAGTTAAAGTAGTTGAGATTGTGCCATGGTATCCCAAGATGGTTTCAATTAGCTGTTGTCAGTTAAGAAGTCACTTAACTCAAATAAGCAGAGTCAGAAGTATTTATCACTTGGCTGTAGCTGAATGTAATACCAAATCTGAAAACTGAACAGGAAGAAAACTGAGAGTATGATGCTTAGCCATTCCCACCACCAGCTCATCTAGAAGAATTGCTTTATTACTTATGTTTTTCTAAAATTACTGATACAGTTTTGCATATAACTTTCCTAGAGTTTTAATTACCCTGATTCAGCACACAAAATGCTTTGCAACTTGTATGCAGATCACATCTGATTGGTAGCTTACCAACTAATTAGTAAACTGTAAGTGGGAAGGAGGTCCCAAGGTTTCTGTCTTTATCACTAAGCATATCTGTTAAACTCCAGCGTTTTGTAAGTCTGGGCCTGATCCAACAACTAAAAGCTTATTAAAATTAAGAGGGGCTGCCACTGGTAGTTATACCAGCCTAGCTGCTTTTCTAGAAAATCACAGTACCATAAGATGCCTTTAATTAGATATTCACACTTAGCATTTGTTATACAGGGAAGGGCAGTTTCATGTTGACCACAGCTAAAATGGCCATAAATTTTTATTCATAAGTCATAGAAATAAATACATTTTTACCTGAAATGTTGCACATTAAGAATTCCTGATGCAAATATGGCACATTTATAAAGTTAGCTACATCCCTGTTCGTAGTCACTCTGTCACATTTTTTAGTCAACAGCCAATTTCAGTTCCCATCATTAGAACACACTGGCTCAGCTATCAGCAATGAAACAAACCCAGCTTTGTTTAAATAGTATTTAGCACCACCATGTCAAGAAGGGTGCTATGCAAAATGCTGACTCTTAGTTTCACTGATCAAGTAGAAAATTGGCTCAAAATTAAGAGAATTGCCTTTTGACTTTTAAAAAATGTCTTTAAATTGAACATAGATTGATTCCATAGTTTTAAATTCATAGCAGAAGACAGATATATTTCTTTTCTTTTAATGTGCAAATAGAATACATTTTCAATAAAATTGTTTCATTAAGAAAGGAAGGGAGGAAGAGCTCACCCTAAAAGGTCAGCAATTTCAATTCAAATTTGCAAATACTTCTGACTGACACGAAAACAGAGGGTTTGGTTAATGTTTTCAACAAAATAAATTCACATGGTGTTGTGTGTCATCACTGTAGCAAATTCTTAGACTATGTCTGTTGATTATGTGACTGACATGTTTTCTGTATTTTCAGAAAAGGTTTGAGCACCATCATCCATAGTTACTCAATTTCAAAATAGTCTGATATCATTTTCTTGAAATAAGGAAATAGACTTATTTCTTAGAAAGTCAAGACTATTTCCTTTTCTTGTTGTAGCACATAGATACCTATGAGAAAACAAAGCCTGGTTAAGCTAGGTGCAAGGCAGATACACAAGAGTAAATGTAAATAGGAAACACAGAGAATGGTTAAATAAGGAAGGCCATACAATATCCTCATTTTACAGACTGTAAGCTGTGCCCTACCAGTTGAAAGACTTGAGATTCTACCTGTATCTGAGCTCTTAGCTGAATAAAATGCATGCAGGCCTGGGCAGGTAAAATACATTATGGTGAAATATATTATGGTGAAAATATATTTATGCTGAAAGCAAGACCAGTGATCTAGAATTATAAGCCTGACTTTGTGCTGTTACGCATATTTTATACTTGCAATTTGATTGTTTAAAGCACTGTAGTGCACTGTTTTTCAATATCTTTCCCAAGAGCAGCAATCATTAATATTTCTTCAGAACAGTGTACATCAACAATATTGCTGTCTCTGGAGTCCTGAGTATTTGGTTTGCTTGCTAAATGGAATTTTTTAACTCAGAGGAACATGATATGAATGCTGATAGCAGCTCAGATAATCAGAAGAGTTGATTCCACTCATACAAAGTCCTGCAAATCTTTGCTGCATTCAAGTTGAAAAAATATATTTGCTACAGGTCTGAATAGCTGCATTGCAACTACTTCTGAAACTACTACTGTGAGAAGAGCAGTCTGACAATAAGGTTAGAGCTGCTCTGTTGAAGACCAAGCTTAAACTAGTACACATTTTCAGATTTCTTATTATACATTAACATGTCACCAAAAGGCCATAGAAAGCTAGGAAAAACACAGAGCTGTTCTTAAACAAGACACACCATAAATTGTTATAAACATAAAGTATGATGATGAAACTTCAAATCATTCACTAAAATTTTGAAATTACCATTTTGAGTGGTTTCAAAAGCAGACAAAGTACATTCATATCAGTATAAGAATGTTTGTAATATATGTTTTCTGATAATATATTGTACTTAGATTTTTAGGAATAGATAGAAGCTGAAAGAAGTAAATAGTAAAAAATTATACCTTTAAACTAAAGCACTTAGAATAGCACCAATTTCCCACCACACCTTATTCTTGGCAATAAAACATAAACCAACATTTCAATGGGCTTCAAAACAAAACAGTTTGACAAAAACTCTGGACAAGTATTTATACTGCTGGAAATACTGGTAAGTGTTAAAGATGTGGGGGTTTTATCATGGCTTTTATTAATTTTCTTTATAAATTCATAATTATTTATAGATGCCTATTAATAAACTGATATATTTTTCTGAGAATATTAATTTATTTGCATCAATTACAACTTACTATCACTGATCACATAAAATGATTCAACATCTATAAGCAGGCTGCCTTGCAGTAAGTCCCAGCAGTAATGTTCCCACTCGTGGTATTTGGAACAACATAACTGTTTAACAGCAGCCTACACATTGTATGAGCAAATTTCCAGACCAACACTGCAGAAAAAGATGTGTTCAATGTGAGTTATTTTGTTTCTGTACCTCATGGCTTGTTAGGATAATGATTGCATAGTCCTCACTAAAAAGGCTGAAAAAAAGTAAGGGATCTTTCTATGACACTGATTATATATCCTCATAATGAATATTTGTTAAAAGTAGAATATTTCAGAAGTAGTTCCCATAGAAGTTGTGATTTATAAATGAATGATTTACAGAAAAATGTACTAACAGAATAAAAAACAATGGTACAGGATGGATAGTCCTGCAGCAGCAAGAAGGAGAAGGTTCTTAGCTACAAGGCAGCCCAGCCTCCTGCATGAATTGTGAGCATCAAAAGTGTAATTTATTATATCGTTATTTTTTATTCCTATATAAAAGCAGAGATGGAAGCCATAAAAGGTAGTCTCATGGACACAACTTTGTGCTAGCACCTTATTAGAGGCACACACTTTAACAGCTTATCAAAAGAAGCCTGTCAGAGCTATCATTTGGAGACTAGAAACCTTATCAAGTCTTTGTCATGCATAAAGACTGTGATTATGCTTCATAAGGTGCAGTTACTGCCAAAGTCTGGCAAGCACCAAGTTAGCTGACATTACATCACTACAGTGATGAGTTTAACTTTAGAGGGAATTAATTTCGAGCTCATAAAATCTATGATCAGTTTCAGTGGTTGTTGAGATCAAGATAGAGCATCTCTGGGAAGCTCTTGGGTGGCAGATACTTTCAAAACACCACCTTTCCTGCCCTTTTATTTAGTATGCTTTGAGAGTAAATTCATAGTTGTTAGCATGTATTATACATTGCATTGCCACAGTCAGTAATTCAAATTGAAACTACACCTCTGAGGTGTTCAAGTGATACATCCATTTCAGAGATGACTAAGCTATACTTACATGAAAAGATTCTGTGAACTAAGTAACGCATAGACATAATGGTGTGAGAGCAGCCCTGCTCAAATACCCCCACTAGAGAGATAGTACCATGACAATGAACAATTCTGACATTTGTATAGTGGCCTATATGAAAAAAAACCATATAAAATCAAACAAAAAAGCACAAGTTGAGGGCAAATATTAATACATCTGGTAAAAATTAGCTACTCTTTATCAGCTACATTTTTCAAAATCATTCTTATTGCACACCTTTGATCTTGGGAATATTCAACTGTCCAATATCCCATAAGATCATGGAAAAAGAAGGAAGTTCACAGACTTAAGAGCTAATTATGTTACCAGTTAATTTCAGAATTGCTGCGTGGAGTTTAATAATGCTTTTGCCTACACAAATCTTTAGAATTGTCATCTGTTTACATGAGCATTTTAAATGTATTCCTTTAGTGACTATTTGCAGTCTTTCAGAAAGCAAGGCTTCAAAGATTAACAATTTCTCTCAGATGTATATCTTTTTTGCAATAAATTTATTTGACTTATATTGTGATGGTTTTCTTTATGCTGTTGAAAATAATCACTTAATGAGAAGTTAATATACTTGTGCACATGTGTATACAGATATATATGTACATATATGATCCTTGAGGTCCCTTCCAACCTTACCATTCTATGATTCTATATACATCTAAGTCATTATTTCATACATAGTCCATATAAATCACTTGTGTGAAAGTTTTGATGTTAAGTTATAGAAAATTTATTACACTGTTTTATAGTAATAAAATGCCAAAATTACATTAGTATATATGATCAACCATCCAATACTAACTTTAAGCTACTCAGGACATTTCTTATGTCTTCCATAGATTAATTAATCACTTACTAGACAACCACTTGGCTTTTTATGGGGAACAGTAGCTCATATCTTTCTTTAAGGAATTGTAGTTTAAATGTTATCCATGAAAAGCACACTTAATAAATTTCAGCATGCAAGGTGAAAATATAGAAAGTCAACATATCACATAGTACGATTACTTGACCTCAGACATATTTCTGCTCTATCAGCAGCTAAAATGAATAGGTTATTCAGCTATAAAGAATACATATGTCTTCCCAATGCCAGCTGAAATTTTCTTCCTTTGGCTATTTTTCAGTAAATGTAGAGAAAAGAAATATATATTTCATTTTAATCCTCTTTTTTCCCCATATATACAGAGACGGAACAAATGTAGTATCTCTACATTGCACCTGCATATATATAAATACCAAGTGACTGGTTTAGCACTGCAGCCTCAAGAGCTCTTGCCAAGGAGAAATTAATTTACTCTTTCTTGATAAAAGACAGGTTAAACTGAGTTAAGATATCTATTTCTGAAAATCATGTACAAAGCCCTGAATGTTTCTGGAGTGATCTGAACCACTTCCAGTGCATATAGGAACTGATGTTTGAGTATTTCATTTTAGTTTGTCTCCTGTCCCTTCCTCTAGAGAACCTACATTTCTCCTGAGCATAGAAGTGTAGAACTGAAGACAAATTATTATAACTTCTGAGTTCTGCTTCTCCTTTGATCATCATTTTCAGTGTTCTAAATACTTTGTGCAACAGAGTAAGAAAACATACTGCATATACTAGGTTAAGAAAATTAGTCATGGAATAGTTACTTTTTTAATAAAGAGCAAAGGGGTAATTTTAAAATTAAAAAATATTAAACATCTTTGAACAGCTCTGCAACTGGAAGTACAGATTCTGCCTGAAGCTGTTACTGAAGGCCATAGATAAATGCTGGAAGAGTCCTTTAATGTCATTCAACAGAATCTTTCTTACAATCAATTAAAATATCTCTGTGCTAACACATGCAGCTACTGGTTGGGGGTTTTAGGGTGTTTTTGTTTGTTTGTTTGTGGGGTTTTTTTTGGTTGGTTGGCTTTCATATTTAAATGAGTGATTATGTTGCAATAAAAATAGTGGGGGTTTTAATGCTCATTTGAAAAAAAATATTCTATTTACTATTGTTTTTCTATACTTAATTAAATACAATTAAGGAAAGATGGTGAGGCTGATTTTTGCACAACTAATTTAACTACATTTCACATTGAAATGATAATCAAGGAAATGCTTCTTTGTAAAGTAAGCAACAGATCAACTTCCCTGAACCCAAGATTCTGCAATAATATCATAATCCCAGATATTATATGAGGCTGACAAGCGCTTGAAGTTGTGTAGGAACTGAACTTCATAGGCATTTTAGCACAGTCATTACTGTGTGTTGACATATTAAGCAATCACCAAATATCATCAAATCAATTGCAGTACAAATTAAACTTTATAAAATGTGCAGACTTGGAGTGCAGAGCCTGGGTAACAAAGCAGTATTCACTCTTGAACCCTTTGGAGTTGAAAGAGTGCTTCTCAGTAAAATAATCTGGATTCTTCTGTCTCTTCATTCAAGTATTACAAATCTAACTCTAAGCTTATCCCCAACAATTTCAGGGGATAAATCTTATGACGAGTGAGCTGAGGCTGTGTGCTGGTTTGAGCTAATTGAAATATTGTAATAGAGAAAATTATAGGCTGTGAAAAGGAAACAATGGTGATGTCTACTTCACTCGTAGGCTTGCTGTGATGTTTAAGAAAGGAACTCAAAACAAAGA